>PVKC010014297.1:0-22255 GCA_004027635.1 Crocidura indochinensis | reverse complement strand
ATAGAGACCCTGACCAGATAGCTAACCATTATGTCTATGACTCTGCCACAGAAAGAACAAGATTTGAATTCAGGCCCTCATTGAGCCGAGGGGAAACTCTCTTGCTCCATTGACCCTTTCGGGGCTGAGGCACTCCATCATCAGACAAGCTTACCTAGTTCTAAGCCAGTTTGGCCCCATCTAATGGAATATCCTTCCAAGCCCTCAAAGATCTGTGTAGGTCACATTTCCAGGGCATCCCCATAGCACCCTCTGATTTTAGTTCTGCAGGGAGAAAATATTTTCACTCTGAAAGATCTATGAGCTGGGGTTCAGGTCTCAGTCCTGAGCTCCCCTGTATCTCTGACTACCCTCCTGTTTGGCTTTGTTCCTATGGTCTTCATAACAATCATCTCAAAAGGCAGGTTCTGCTGTCTTCATTATGTCCCCATTCTGCAGATGAGCTGACTGAGGCTGGAAGAGATGGCATTACTCAAGGAAGGGTCAGCAGGGAGGAGGTGGTGGTCATCAGGGATGTCTGTGGTGAATGTCTTTAGCATCCCTCACTGTTCTTCCTCACAGCAACTCTGAGACTATGCTTCTACCAGGTTTTGCCCGCTGAGCCTCTAATCCCTTTCCGTTTTCTGGGAACCTGAATCCTGCAGGGCTGGCCCAGTACTGTGAGCATTTGGTAATTCCAGAAGCTTCATAAATGGCCTCATTTACTCTTTACTCATTCACTTTTCTGATCCTATGAGGGATCAGAAAACTGAAGCTAAGGGGTGTTTTGATAGTACACTGGGTAGAGTGCTTGCCTTGCTCATGGTAAAACCCTGGATTTGATCTTTGGCATCACATATGATCCCCAGAACCTGCCAGGAATGATCTCTGAGCATAGAGGCAGAAGTAACCCTTGAATACCACCAGGTGTTGCCCCCAAACAAACAAACAAAACAAATAACTGAGGCTGGCTAAGGTCACCTCAGACATACTTAGTTACTAAGGGGAAGGAGCTGGCCCCTATCCAGGTTCGAGCCCTCAGATCTTTTATGTCCCCTTAAATCACCTTGCTTCTTTATTTGGGGTCATGGGGAAGATTGGGACACATCTAATGATTCTCAAATTTACTCCTACTCTACACTCAGGTATCACTCCGGGTGGAATGGAAAACCTTATGTGGTTCTGCGGATGAAACCAGGGTCAGTGATGTACAAGATAAATGCTCCATTGCTGTACTATTGCTCTGACCCCCCCAACCTCACACCTTTTTGTTTGTTTGTGGTGCACAGAGGTGACTCCTAGCTCTGTGCTCAAGGGTTGTTTCTGGCAGAATCAAGAGACCTTGGGGTGCCAGACAGGGAACCCAAGTCTCCTTCATGCAAAGAATGTGCTGAGCCCATTGAGCAGCTTCTCTGCCCCCTTCTCTCTTTATTTCTTTGCAGTTTTTGAACCCAGGGCCTCACACTCAAGACAAGTACCCTACCTCTGAGCTACATCCCCAGACTAAACTTTATTTCTTTTCTGTTTCTTTTGTTTGTTTGTTTATATGTTCACACCCAGTCATGCTCAGTGCTTACTCCTGGCTCTGCACTCAGTGATTACTCCTGACATACCTGGGGACCCATATCAGGTACTAGAGATCAATCACGTCAGCTGTGTGCAAGGCAAGCTCCTTAAGTGCTATACTATTGCTTTCAGGTTCTTTTTTTTAAATAAGTCAATTAAAACAGCTGTTTTATTGTTGTTGTTTTGTTTTGTGTTTTCTTCTTCCTTCCTTCCTTCTTCCTTTCTTTCTTTCTCTCTTTCTCTTTCTTTTTTTACTTTCTTTCTCTCTTTTTTCTTTATTTCTTCTTTCCTTTCCTTTCTTTCACAGTTCTTATTGAAAGATATTTAGAGAAATGTTAGGGGAGAAAAAGAGAGAACACAAGATCCAGAACAATAATATAGTTGGTATCCGGCACTTGCCTTGCATGTAGCCACTCACCCTAGATTCAGTCTTCAGCAGCCCATGAGGTCCCCTGTGCACAGCCAGGAGTGATCTCTGCTCACAGAGCCAAGAGTAAACCCTGAGCGCAGTCTGGTGTGGCCCCAAAACAAAACAAAAAGAACATGAGTTTCTCTAGAGTGGAAAAACCTGGACCCCCATTTTTTTCTCTTTTCTGGTTTCTGAGTCACACTCAGAGGTACCCCTGACTTGCACTCAGATATTATTTCTAGTGATGCTCAAGGCATTATCTGGGATACTGAAGATCAAGTCTGGGTCAGATAATGCTAGGCAAGTGCCCTATTGGCTCTACTGTCACCCTGTCTCTGGCTCCTCTTTCTGAGCTCCAGCTCTCCCAGACAGAGCAGTCACTGCCTTCCAGCCTCAGGACTCCTGCTGCTCCACTCACCCCCATGACCTCTTTGTCTGTCAGAATAGTCTGCATGTCTTTGCTCTCTGCTAGCTAGTACCTGGCTCTGCTGGTAGTTCCTTTGGGTACCTTCCCTCAATACCCCACCCTACCAGATTCCTCTCCACATAATCTGAGAAGTCAATTCCCTGGGCACTTGTTCCCATTTGGCTGTACAGAGGAGTCTCTGTCTTCCGCTGGTCTTCTGGACTTTCTGCAAACCCCAAGACCACCTCTACTTTGGAGGAAGAGACATCCTGGCCAATTTTTGGCACTGTGTGTAAGGCTCCCTATTGGTTTCCCCCAACACCCCAGTTCTCTCTGACCCGTGTGATGCCAAATTCTGTCCCCTGGGTGCTAGTTCATTCTGGCCCTCCTCCCTACCTGCCTGCCTCCACAGACACAACTAAGCCTCTGCCGGTCCGATATCCTACCTTCAGACTCTTAGCTCTTGCCCAGACCCTTTCACACACTCCACGGAACTTCACTCTGCATTTCTTAGACTCTGCTCTGAATCCCTCACTTGGAGCTGGGGAGCTGGCTCAGGAATATATATCTCTGCAGATTTTACAGGTGGGTGTTTAGGGTTCTATCCCTGGCACTGCATGGTCCCCTGAGGAATGACCCTCAAGCACTGAGCTGGGAGTAGCCCGAAAGCACTGCAAAGTGTGGCCCCCAAACCCAGAACTAAATAAAACTGGGACTGGAGTGACAGTACAGCATGCAGATAACCAGGTTCAATCTTCAGTACCTTCTATGATCTCTGTGCACTTCTAGGAGCAATTTCTGAGTGCATAGCCACGTGTGACCCCCCCCCAAATAAAACCAATCAAGCAAACAAAAATCAAATAAAACCAGAATCAATCACCCAGCTAACAATTTGAGCTAGGTTTCACAATAAGACATTGTGTGTGTGTGTTTTTGTATTTGTGTGTGTGTATGTGTGTGTTTTGGGGACGCTGAGACCTCTAATTGGTTTCTGATCCCTGAACACTGATTTATAGTTTTGAGCTGGTTCTTACTGTTTTCCTTAGTTCCTTCTCCCCTCTTTCCCCATCCCATCCCCAAAGCTTCCGGGTTGTGAAGCCTACTCTGATGCATATCACCTGAGACATTCCACAGCTCTTTGACCTCAAAGGAAAGAGCTCTCTGTATGTAGGAAAGCAGGTAAAATGGAGGGAAACCCCAAGTTTGGCCTCAAGGGTTGATAGAGTTTCTGCTCATCCCAAACCTGTTCTAGGAAGAGCTCCTCAGAAAGCTGCATAGTAATAGTCCTGAACTCTCAGTTTTGCCTGTTTCCTTCCCCTTCCCCCTTTGTTGTGGTGGTGGTAGTGATGACTGGGGCTCTTACACAAACACATACACACACTTGCCTAGCTCAGATGATGGTGTTCACAGGGGTCCCACAAAGTTTGCATGTCTCTGGTGACAGTGCTTGCACAAGTACTCTCTTTGAGACACAGCCGTGGTTGTGCAAGTCACCAGGAGACACTGTGGCACTCACATGCACACTTGCCAGCCGTGCACTTCCTAATCATGCCATGTACACATCTTCTCAGCTGTAAGACTCACTGAGAGCTGCATTGTGTGGTAAAGAATTTCTGCTTCCTTCCTACCTTTCCTCTTCCCTTTTTCCCTTCCTTCTTCTTTCCTGCCTTCCTTCTGTCCCTCCTTTCTTGCCTCTTTCATTTCCTATTTTCCTTCCTTCTTCCTTCCCTCCCTTTCTCCTTCATTTCCTTTTTCCTTTCTTTCTCCTCTTCCTTCCCCCTTCCTTTCTTCCTTCCTTCTCTTCCTCCATTCCTTCTCTTTCTCCATTCCTTCCTTCGCTTTCTCTATTCCTTCCTTCTTTCCTTCCTTCCTTTCTCTTTGTTTGTTTCTTTGTTTCTTTATCTTTCTTCCTTTCTTTTCTTTTTTGGATTTATTTTGGGGGCTTTACTATGCAGTGCTCAGGATTTAGTTCTGACTCTGCATTCAAGAATCACTCCTGGAGGTACTTAGATGACTATATCTGATGTTGGGGATCCATCCAAGGTTAGCTGTATGCAAGGCAAGCTCTTTTGCTGTGGTTACCTTCTGACCCCAGAATATATCTTTGGTTACTTAATGAATTGTGTGTATTTGTGTGGTACCAAGGTTCAAACTCAGGTCCTTACACATGCAAGGCATGTGATCTGTGACTGAGCTACATTCCCAATCTGAAAACTCCCTTTTATCAAATGATAAGGATGCACCAAGTAATGTGTTAGTTCTTTCCATGCTTTGCTTCTGGCTATGGCAGGTGGTCATTATCTTCATTTAACATATGAGGACCAAAGCTTAAGACATCCTCACCCAGCCCGGGGGCTTTGTCTGCTCCCAAAGCTTTAACACGTGGACCTGTGCCTAGCCTGTGGCTTGCATGATTTCCTTTGCATGCTCAGCTCACGAGGAGGCTAGTGCTCTCTGAGAGCAGAGCTGTGGACACTATGTTCCCACCCTGCCAGCACTGTCACTGCTTGGTGACCTGTTTTTATGGCCTTCTGGGAAGCCCAAAACTTTTACGGCCCAACTCTGGCTTCTGTGTCAGAGGAATGAATCCCCAAGACCTTTCACCAGGGGAGGAAGTTGGGGAGGAGGAGACAAGCAACCACGAAATCATGCGGTGGCCATGGCTGTGTGGGA
Source organism: Crocidura indochinensis (assembly GCA_004027635.1). Taxonomy (NCBI): domain Eukaryota; kingdom Metazoa; phylum Chordata; class Mammalia; order Eulipotyphla; family Soricidae; genus Crocidura; species Crocidura indochinensis. The sequence goes on along the minus strand of PVKC010014297.1, from coordinate 17,222 downwards.
TGCTTTGAAAACAAAGACCAGAGGAAACCTTTTCTGCCCCCTTATAGCCTTGGGAAATCTAATGCACTTCAGTGTGGAGAAATTCCAAGTCTCTCTATAGAATTAAGGAGAAGATGCAATCTCCCCTCCCCTTTGGTTTTGGGGTCATACTCGGTGGTGCTTAAGGCTTATAACCAGCAATGTTCAGGGCTTACTCTGGGCTCTGCTCTCATCACTCCTGGTGGTGCTCAGGAGCCCTATATGTATGATGTCAAGGTTTTAACTGGGCTCAGTTACCTACAAGGCAAGCCTTTTCTCCCCTGGATTATATCTCTAGCCTCAGATGATGCCATCTTTTCAGCCAGAAACTTGGAAGGGGAGAGAGCCATGACATTGAGAAGTGGATCTTTTTTTTCTTTTTTTTAAATTTTTTTTGTTTTTTTTTGTTTGTTTGTTTGTTTTTGGGTCACACCCGGCAGTGCTCAGGGGTTACTCCTGGCCTCATGCTCAGAAATTGCTCCTGGCAGGCACAGGGGACCATATGGGGCACCGGGATTCGAACTGATGACCTTTTGCATGAAAGGCAAATGCCTTACCTCCATGCAATCTCCCGGGCCCCGAGAAGTGGATCTTAATTTCACCGCTGTTTCAACCTATCTGTACCTGAGCAGTGTTAGGTTATGTGACCCCGGCAATGCCTGAGTGAAGAGGGTGAAGCCCAGGCCTGGGAGTTAAATATGTCCTGCCAAAGAGAAACAGCAAGAGGCAGGAGACCTTGATCCCCCTCTAATGTCTCCCTACATATTCCATTGTTCTGCTGTCCTCCCGGGACCAGGCCAGTGCTGCCCAGCTAGGTCACAGGAGAGCTTTTCTGGGTCTTGGCTTGGTCTGAGGATTTCTTCCTCACTGTGAGGAAGGAGTTTTGGGGTAAGACCACTAAAGGGGCTTGACTGAAGAGATAACACAGTGGTTAGGGCACTTACCTTGCATTAGGCTAATCTGAATTCGATCCCCAGCATCCCATATGGCCCCCCCACCCCCGCTAGCACCACCAGGTGTGATTCCTGAGCAGAGAGCTAAGAGTAAGCCCTGAGCACTGCCACAAAGAAAAACAAATCACTAAAGGGCAAACATCTCAATGTATTCACTAGGGGCCTTTGGGGCTCTGCAGCTCTTGACTGAAAAAGGGGGTGGTGGGCTGTGGGTGCTCATTGCTGCCCAGGCTCCCTCTTTCCATTCTCTGCAGGCTCCACAGTAGCAGAGGTGGCGTGGGTTTGAGGCCTGGGTGGAGACTGTGCCCTCTGGCAGAGGGGGCAGGTCCTCTCCCAGGTAGGTCCAGCAGGGTTAAATGGGAACTGCTATCTTCCATCACCACTCCTTCCAGAGGGCAGGAAAGAGCTGGGTGCCATCAACATATTTTCAGCTGAGTTCTATTTTGCATAAAGTAAACTTAGCAAACAGAGAGCACAGTGAGAATATATTTGGCTTTGAAGCGTCAGTGCTCTGACAGGCATTTCCTATTAGCTATCTCCGAGCCGACCAGCCCGGCTGGGTTTTGCTTAAGTGGCATAATTCTCCCTACAGTGAAGACAGCTCATTCATTAGTCATTCGCAAAGCCAAATAACAAAATATCCTTCTCTAAGCCAACTCCACCAACCAGATCTGCGGCATGGGGTGGAACCATGAAACTGGGGCTCACCCGGCCTGGCAGAGGTCAGCCTCAGCTCCACCTGTGTGTGGTGCTTTGGAGGAAGCTGGCCACAGCCTTTAATGCCCCCCAGTACCAGGGTCCCTACCTTCTATGGCCGCCAGAGTTTCTGGGGGTTTCTAAGTGGGTGGCGCCAGCCCTTTCATTCCTGAGTCTCCTTCAGCTGTGCAGGGCTAGTCTGCCAATGTATGTTGTTTTGTTTATGTTTTTCAGGTCCTACCTAAGGTAGAGGAAGCTGAGGAATGTGTCCCTTCCTGCTTGGGTCTGAGTGCGAGCTCAGCCCTTCTGATTGTCATCCTGTGTGGGAGTGCCTTTAATCCCTGTGCAGGGAGGGCCCGTGGTCTGGCTCTGCAGACTGTCACTGACTGCAGAGTAGAGAAGGGATTGGCTAAAGGCCACACAACCAGGGTTCAGGCCAGGCAGGTTCCGAAATACAGCTTCTGTCTGCTCTCCAGAAGTCTCCCCAGGGAGGATTAGCTAAAGTCAAAAGTGAAAACTGGACCAAGGCGATGGCGTATGCTCTGTGCAGGGGAAGCTCTGAGTTCGATCCTCAGCACCACATGGTTCCTCAGAGCACCCAAGTGAGGAACCCAGAGGAACTCCCAAACACTGCTGGGTATGACCCCCAAACAAACAAACAAACAAACAAAAAGAAGAAAATATAAGCTTGGTGGGTGAGAATCTCTTGATAACTCCTTCTAAAGAAGGAAGAATTTGCTGGGTTCCCAGAGTAGCATGGGCAGAAAGTGTCCAAGGAAAATGTAGAGAAAGGTGTGTTTTCATAACAGAAAATAGATGGGGGTTCTCCTGGGGCACAGAGCTGTGTTGGGTGGTGAAGCAGAACAGGAACAGCAGAGTTGTTGTGGTTCCATAGCTCAGCAAGAGACCCCACACATGGCCAGTCAGCAACAGGTGGTCTTGGAGAGCCTGCCCAAGCCCAATGCCACAGGGTAAAGACCCCGCTAATGTCCCATAACTAGGGGAACACCAGAGGAGCCCCAAGAAAGTTCTTGTGCCAGGGCCAAGAGCTGGAGGTGGTGACCACAGCTGGCTGTTAGTGTCAAACTCCCAGAGGGCCTAATTAGCATCCCAGGTGGACAAACACGTTTGCAGGTGCCCAGTCCAATGGTAGGGGGGAGGAGGGAAGTTGGGAACTAGGGCAGAATAGAGGGAGAATGAACCTATGGAACCTGCATGGAACTAAAGCCTTGTTCTTTTATTTCTTTTTTAGTTTTGGGCCACACCCAGTGATGCTCAGGAGTCACTACAGGCTCTGTACTCAGGAATTATCCTTGACAGTGTTGGGGGACCATATGGGATTAAAGACTGGTCAGTCACATGCAACACAAATATCTTATTCTGCTGCCCTATTGCTCCAGCCCTAGAATCCAAGTTCTTACAAACCAGACATTCACTGGTTTGTAAGTGCATCTCAAAAAGATGCACTTTTTGAGTGGAAGACTCTGGAGCTTCTTCAGACTGACTCAGCCCACTCGATAGTATCATCTCCCACCCTCTGTCCTCCATCCTGCCACACTCTATCTTAAACTACTTTCCTGACACACAAAGCACTTTTGCTCTAGGCACTTCCACATGCTATTTCCTTACTTTCCCATCACTTCTCCTATCCATAATCCTACCTGGCCAATCAATAATCCTGCCTCACCCATCAAAGCCCTACTTAAGTGTACCTGGGAATCTTCTTCACATCCTCAGGGCCACTTTACTTTGTGGTCCTGACCCTTAGTCCATAGCACTAATAAATTATTAATTCTGGGGCATTGTCAGGGGCACCTTCCTTTTCCCTTCCTCTTTCATCTCTGAATTCCCAGGGCCAGGTAGAGGAGTTGGCACAGAGAAAGTTCAGTTGGAAAGCAGTATAGACTGGATGTCTGTGAATCAGAAAACAATACCACAGAAAAACCCCGTGTTAGACCTAAAAGGAAATGGGCAACTGCTCTTTGGGTCCTTTTTGTTTGTTTTTCTAAGCTGCACCCAGTGAGGCTCAGGGCTTACTCCTTACTTTGAGCTCAGGGATCATTCTTGGCAGCCTCAGGGGACCATATGAGGTGCTAAGGATAAACCCTTACCTTTATCCTAGGTTGGCTGGATCCTTGGCCACATGCAAGACAAACACCCTACCCACTATACTATCTCTCCAGTCCCTGGCTCCCCAGTTTTTGATGTTTGAGCCTCTCACCTAAATTCCTGTCCTGATGTTGGTATCTTAGTAATTATTTTGGGGCCTTAGATATCCATAATGGTATTCCATTTAATAACTGGTGGTCAGCTAGTCTAAGAACCAGAGCTGATGTGGAGGTCATGGTTGTTTCTTGGAAACTCAAAAATGAACCTAGGAGCTGGAGTTATAGTACAGTAGGCAGGTCACTTGCCTTGCATTGGTCAGTCAGAATTTGATCTCGGCATCTCATATGATCCTCTGAGCCCACCAGGAATGATCCCTAAGCATAGAGCCCTGAACACCACTAGGTATGACCCCCAAAACAAGAACCAAATTAAACAGAATAAAAAAATTTTAATGGACTTTGGAGTTGGAGAGAAGACACAGCAGGTAAGGTGTTTGTCTTGGATGCTGCTGACCACCTGGGTTCCATCCCAGGCACCCTAATGATAGGAGTCATGTATCTCTCTGCTTCAAAAACCCAAACAACTGGGGACAAGTCATGTCAGACTCTCCAGTCCTCAGTTTCCTCATCCGGGTGAGCAATGTGAGGTGATGTCCCAGAACTGGGTGCCTTCCAGCTCTCATGAAACCAGATCCAAACAAACACCTTTGAGATGATGGTAGGGATCCACTTCCTGTCCTCCTGGTGTGACCTCTGATCTGTCACCATGGAGTCCCACCCACCCTTAATGACCCTTCTGGGGGGAGGGAACACTTGCTTCTCTCTAGACAGAACCAATTCAATCCATAGGAAGCAGAAACTCTGGCCAGTCCTTTCCGCTTTGGGCTCCTGCAGCCAGAGGGAGCCGCTGTAAGGCGGTTTATGGCAAAAATTCCCTTCTTCCCCCAACACCAGCTATGATTAGCCATGTCCTCACCATGAAACTGCAGGGGTGTGTGCGAGTGAGTCACAGATGCTCAGATCACATTTATAGAGTGGCGTGCAAGGCTGGGGGAGGGGGCTTCGTGGCTGGCAAAGGCGGGGCGCCCCACTTCCCTTTCCCATTTGCCCCAGCAGTGTGGAGATTTGCATGGTCTGGGTGTTTGAATTATGAAGCTGAGAAGCGATCCTCAGATGCCATCCAGCTTGTAGGTGGCTCCTGTTGCCCAGGGGCTTCTGCCTTGTGGAGCAGCTCCCTGGAGATGGACAGGGGCATCGCTCAATCCTTACAGTATCATCCTCTCTCTATACTCTGCCCAGGAGCCCAGTCCTAAGCTCCAGGAACTCTGAGCCTCGCATTTCTCTAACCCTGGTTTCTGCATGCTCAGGGCAAGAGGAAAAAGAAGAAAAATATGTGAGCAACTCTGACAAATGGTGATTGGTCTGCCTGAGCATCACCATCAGTCCCACACCTTCCATCCTCAGGCTTTGGAGAGGAGAAATCCACACCCCTGAGAGCGGGCCACTCTGCTTGCATAGGTTCCCTTGCCGCTGCTTCCCATTGGCTGATGCAGAGGCTCTGGGAGGAGCTGGCACAAGGGGCGTGGTCTCATAGGTGGTGACATCCTTGCAGGTGCAAGTCCCAACAGGAGGATCCCGAGCTGCAAGGAGCAGACGATGAGTCACTTGGGTCCCCGCTGCTTACTGGACAGAGCTGGAATAATGACAATAATCACAGAGATCCAGGGTGCTGTTATTAACTCCCACCTTTCCTCCCAGGCTACTATCTCCTTCGTCCATCTGACAACCCTCAGGGCCAGGGAGGAGTCCAGGGCAGAGATTCGGTTGCCTCGTCTTAAGTAGGGGGAAAACTAAGGCCAAGGTTATTCTCTAGGGAGCACAGGAAGGCCTGAGACAATGACTGTGCCACCTAGTGCCACCCTGATGTCAGGAAAGTCAGACTCCACAAAATCAGGTCCTTCTCTCTAGCCAAGCTTTGTTTACAGAGAGGGGAAAATGGGCTCTTTCTTCTCCACACTTTTCTTCTTTTTTAATGTCTCCTGGCCTCGCCTCTAATCCTCATACACAACAGCTCAAGTGGAGAGGGATGGTGGGTGAAGGAAGTTTAGAGAGATTAAGTAACTCTCCCATAACCACAGAGCAAAGGAAGAGCAATGACAGGATTTGAACCCCAAACATTGGGTCATGGTTTCTTTGCACTTCCTGTGTGGTCATGCCATCTACAGCCAGCAATCCCAAGCTCTCAAGGACTGACCTTTTAGGCCATCAAGACAGGCCTTTCTCCAGAACTTCCCATCTTGGACTCTGCTAAGATTAGGTCTCTTCCCAGGGATCTGAGGAAAACCAGCTTTCATTCTCATCTTTGACCAGCTGTGAAAAGTAAAGACTCAACGGTTTAATTTTGGGGTCTTAGTAATTATCTGGTATCCACCACCCACTCGACTCTACCCACTAGTTATTATAATAACAACAATAATAATTTAGAGGAGCAGCGATGATGATCACAGCACTCGTGATGGCCCCGTCGTTGCCGGACAGAGATAGACACAGCCTCACCCTGTGTCGATTTCAGAACTACGGGCCTGAAGCTGCACTGTCTTTTGAACTGCCTGGGCCCTACTACCCTTGTGTGCTTTCATTTTCCCTTGAGGAAAATGAATATCATGAAATAAAAAAAGATGCAAAGTTTGAATACTTTGTTTGTTTTGTCTTTAGGTCACACCTGGTGATGCTCTGGGCTTACTCCTGACTCTGCACACAGGAATCACCCCTGGCAGTGCTCAGGGGACCATGGTGGGGCAGAGATTCAACCTGATTTGGCCATGCACAAGACAAGCATCCTGGCTGCTGTACTATCACCCCAGCCCCACTTGCTGTACTTCTTGAAAGAGCTTTATAAAAAGACTAACATTTTCTTGCTCGGGCTTTTAGGAATTTGTCACCCAGTGAGGCTGGAACATGGCTGGAACAGGGCTGGAGCAAGGACAAGGTTCTGGGAATGGGACTCAGGGCCTCACACACTCCCAGACTGTGTTCTACCTACCACCTGACCCATCTCCAGGGCCCAAGACAAGATTTTCTCTAGGCATCCCCCTTCCTTCACCCCCATATTTACCATTGAACAAGAAGAGCTTGATGCCTCCGTGATGCATTTGCTTCCTGCTTTGCAGCTGCACTGCTCAGCTGCCCAGACCTTGGGAAGGACCTGGTCCAGGACCAGGCCAGCGGCTAATCCCTGCACTGTTCAGGGACTTTTGCTTTCCCAGCCCTCATCCTCCACAGCTGCCTCTGCCAAGGCCCTGGAGCTAGAAAAAGGGAGGCCATTGCCTGAATGCAATAAATGCTTTTATTAGCCCTTTTATTAATGATGGTTGGTATTTGTTGAGAAGCTGGGACAATAGTTATTCCAGTAAGAGGATATTAAGCTCCCGCGGACAGGCCCTGTGTGTCTGCCCCAGACGCTGCTTTATTACAATGCAGCCACCGCTGGCCTCCTGGCAACTCCAGGAAGAGAGGAGGGGGCGTGGGGATAAACTGGTGTCATTAAAACACAGGCCTTTTCAGAGGTTACCGTAAGCTAATAACAGGCCACTCAGGATTCCCCCTGAGAACGTAGGAAGCCTGTTTGAGTTTTGCATACTTTTTTTTCTTTGGCCACTTCTATGTTCTTGGCGGTTTAACAATCAGAACTGTGAGTCTGAGTTGGTGAGGGAGAACATCCTTGGAACACGTTAAATTTGAGTCCATTCCAGTTCTTTGTTTTCAACCATGTTACGGTATGATCTTTTCTTTTTTTAATTTAGCTAACACTTTCTAAAACCTAATATACATTGACAGTGTTCTGAGTGCTTTTCACATATTAATTTCTTTAATCTTCATAACACTCCTATGAAGTGGGTCTTATTATCAGCTCTTTTCCAGAGATGAGGAAATTGAGGCCCAGAGTGGTGAAGGAACTTGTTCAAGGTCACACAGCTAATATGTAACAGCTAGAATCTCTGGAATTACTTTCTTGTTGCCAGAGTCTTTAATCTTTGTCTGAAATGATAAAAAGGATTCTAAAAGAGAAATGGGAAAGAGTTCCAGAATTCAGTAGCTTTATTTCTTTACCAAAGGGAACTTGATTTTTTTTTTTCAGAGATGGGGCTGAGCATAGTAGATATATTTTGTAGCAGTCCTCAGACTTCAAATTTCTCTAACTAGGAAGATACTCGAAGACTAGGAAGATATCTTTGGTTTTATTTTGGTTTTGTGGCTGCGCCCAGCTGTGCTCAGAGCTCTGCATTCAGACGTCACTCCTGGTGTGATTAGGGGACGATATAGAAAGCCTAGGATCAAATCCAGGTCAACCACATACAATTCAAGTGCCGTACCTGCTGTACCACCTCTCCAGTTCCTATACCAACTTACATCTTGTAGAGATGCATTTCTCAACTGAGGTTCATATGGCCTGTGGCCCCCAGGATATTCCAAGGAGGCCTCGGGTGATTGGCCTCAGGGCCAATCAATCAGATTGATTGGGATCTGCATATAAGCCTAGATGTCAATTGGTAGGAATGAGGGGAGAAACACAGAAAGATAGAATAAAGTCGAAAGGGGTGCAGGGTGGGAAGAAGGTTGAGAAATATTGTTTAGATATGAGGAGAAAAGTTTTGGTTTGTTTCACATTTTTTAATTTTGGGACATACCCACTCTTGCTCAGGGCTTACTTTGCTCTTTCACTTAAGGATCATTGCTGCTGGGGCCCTAAGGGACCATCTGAGGTTACCGGGAATAAAATGAACCCAGGTTGGGGGTGTATGCAAGGCATATGCCCTACCTACTGTACTATCACTATGACCCCACTTTTATCCATTATATATATGAAAGTTCCTCAAATGATTCCTGTCCTTAAAATCTTTTTACAGAGGCCAGGGGCACAGCACAGGGGTTAGGGTCTATTTTTGCCTTGCATGAGAGAGACCTAGGTGTGGTCCCTGACACCACATGATTCACCCAGCACAACTTCATGGAGCCTTGGAGCTTGTGATCTTGGCCAGTGTGGCATTTGTGGTCCTGGCACCACAGGGCCTGAGCATTGAACCATCAGCCGAGTTGACTGAAACGCAATGAAATACCTCGAGGCCTACTGAGCACTTTTTGGGAGGCTCCCAAGGTCTTTTTACCAATCCCCTTTTCTTGTTTGCTCTTGGTATTACATCTTAGTTCTTTCAAATGTCCTCATTTCTTGGGGCCAGAGATAGTACAGGGTTTAAGGTGTTTGCCTTGGATGTGTCTGACCTGGGTTTCATCCCTAACTTTACAATGGTCCCTGAGCACCCACCAGGAGTGATTCCTGACACAGAGCCAGGACTAAATCCTGAGCACAGTTGGATGTGACCCCCAAACAAAACACCTCAAATGTCCTCATTTGCTCAAATTCCCACATTCTCCATCTTCCTGTTTCCATCCCCTCTGATGCACAGATACTTTGTATTCAGACTCCAGGCTCAATGGAGTCAGAAGCCCAGCAGCACATCAGGTGTGGTCCAGATGCCGAGAAGAATAGGATGGATCATCATCTCCTTCTTTTGTATTCTGCATTTCCAATGATGAGGTTACATATCCTTAGGTCTGAGAGTCATGGTATTCCCTTGACACAAATTGACTTTTGCAATCAACACATAGCCCTTTTAGCCTCCTCTTCCAAATTCGAAGCTCTGTAACTGTGCTGTTCACAAAGTGGAGCCAGGGAAAAGCTATTATATTGACAGTGAGTCAATTTCAACTTGTACAGTTCAGTTGCTCCTGTCAACCTATGAAGGTTGCCTTATATGTTGACTCTCTTACCCAGTTATAGTGGCTCTCTCTGATTTGTGCTACCCTCAGAAAATGTGAGGGCCTAGAGAGATAGCACAGAGACTAGGGTGCTTGCCTTGCATGTGGCCAACCTGAGTTCAATCTCTGTCATCCCATTTGGTTTCCAGAAATCTGCTAGAGTGACTCCTGAGTGTAGAGTCAGGAGTAAGCCCTGAGCACTTCTGAGGGTGACACAAAACCAAAACAAAACAAAGAAAGAAATTTTGATAAGTAAGTTACCCCACACAGATTGTCATTACTTAAAAAGATAATTGAAGAGGATATTTTTTCAGGGATTGTGGATGAAAGGGGCCAAGCAAAAAGGACTCCACAAGGACTGTTTTCTACTTCCTACCCAGCTCAATAGGAGTAAGCAAGTATTCGAACTGGGGAGTGGGAGGGCCAGGGTGTGTATGTCAGGTCTGAGGTAATCAGGTGAAAGCTTGAATATCCGTCATATCTGCGTCAGAGTCTTGGACCCATGACGAGTCAGGAAGGCAGATATTCAGAGTTTGCTTCTGAAACCTGATTGTTTTCTCTCCTCCCTCTGCCCGTGAGTCCAGAGTGTTTAACTGGAAGAGGTCATACGCTAGAAACGAGGTCCATTGTGAGGTGTCACAGAGCACCAGAGTAAGTCAGGTGATTGCTGGACATACTGAGTGTTCCCAAAATGAAAGTCAAGGACGTTTCTGGAACTACAGCAAAACTAACAGAAGAACTTGGGGGAGCAGTGACATGAAGGGCTTTAGCTTGCTACACAGAGTTTGAAAGAATTGTTCTTAGAATTAGTTCTTTGAAAGAATTGTTCTTAATAGCCATTTCTTTCTGTCAGCTCTTAGAGTTCACAGTTAAAAGCTAAACTATTCAGTCTGCTAGCCAGAAAGATAGTATAGTGGGTAGGGCGCTTGTTTTGCACAGAGCCAATCTGGGTTCTTAGTACCATATATGGCACCATTTGACTCCTGGGCACATAACCAGGACTTGAATCCACTATGGTCCTAACCCAAAAGACAAATACAAAAACGAAGCAAATTAGACCTCATTTTAAGGGTTCTCAAAGGGGGGGGGTGTCTTTGTTCTTGTCAGAGGTGATTGGAAGTCAGTTTAACTCACCAACTTGCCACTACTAGTACTTTGAAGAGGCCTCTGCCATACCCCAAAGGGGTATTTATAACTCTCTTTCTTCTATCCTCCCAAGTCAGATTCCTTTGTATTCATGTGCACCCCTTCCTGTTAGTCTCCTGTTGCCTTTGCTTCTTCTCCATGCCCTTTAGGACCCCCAAGTCTGGAGCACCATGGTGTCCTGTGCATCTGCGGTGGAGGGAGTTTTAGAAACCAAGGTAGATTCTGGTCCCTGAGGGGATAGATTGTTCTGGAGGCTAAAATGATGGAATTTTTAAGACCACCAAGAAGAAGAAACACAATAGGACTTCTACCAAGAATCAGACCCTATCTAAGTGCAGGTAGGACCATCCAGGCAGAGCTGGCACAAAACCTGGCATCCATTTGGGGACAGTCTCAGACCATACAGAGCTGAAATCAGAGCAACCTGGGGTCCTGCCTGGGGTGAACAACCCTAAAGCTGTGTCTCCAAGGCTCACTTCAGCCCTCCCATCATATCTGTCCAGGCTGAATGCAAAAGTAATAAAGAATATAGTGCTTAACTTATTTGGGGGCTTCACAAATGTAGCTCCGGGAACCAAGGAAATTCTCCCAGGGATTCTCAGTCAAACGGAACAGAGATTCAATGCAAAAACCTGAGATGTGGTGTTGCTTGGGCCCTGCAGTGCTGAGAATTGCCTGAGTCACCCTGGTGGACCATGTGGTACCAGGGACTGAACTGGATTCAGCCACATGTAAGGCAAGAGCTGAACCCTTGTGCTATCTCTCCAGTCCCAGGTTAGTACTTTAAATAACAAATGCTTCTTTCTCATAGTTCCAGAGGTTGCAAGTTCCAAGTACTGGTTAACTCGGTATCTGGTGAGGGCATGACTCCTGGTTCACAGAGCACTCTTCTTGGGGGACCCTCCCACAGCACAAGGAATGAGAGAGCTTTCCTGCTTGTAAGGGAGCCCCCTCACCTCATTCAGAAAGACTATACTCTGGAAAACCAGTCTTTTCCCAAAGTCCCCTCTTATATCATCCCATTGGGTGACTGGGGGAGGGGTGACTGGGAACACACACAAATACACATACGAGTATGCAAACCATATTGAGACACTGATGTGTCTATTGATAGAACTCATTGGCCAGGGCCTGCTCTTAACTCCAGAGCTCCATCCCCTGGGGGGTGTGTGTGGGTCTTCAGTAGGAATAAGAGACTCTCTCACCACCTTTCCTAGTTCCAGCAGAGAGGGAGTTCTCGAGATAGGCTACCCAACATGATTTCCATGTGGCTGAGGGTAGGGTGGTGTACTGGACCCTTACAGGCATTGCGCCCTTTAAGATCTAAATTCAGACAAATAGGGGATGCCAATCTTGAAAGAAAAGAAACCACTTAATCTGCACAGAGCCCATATTTCCATTAATTTAGTAAATTAGGACCCTTATTCAACTCAGTCATTAAGAAGAAGATGAAAGTCAATGCAACCTGCTTTTTAGTAATGTCTGTTGAGGGAACAAAAGTCCTGCTATTTGCTTGGACTATAAAGTCAAAAATCACTACATTGTTTGATCCCCAGCATTTCATATGGTGCCCTGAGCACTGACTGCCAGAAATAGTCCCTGAGTGCAGAGTCCAGAGTAACCACTGAGCACCACCAGGTATGACACAAATACAAAAAACAACAAATAAAAAAGAAAAAATAACCTTACAGTGTAGCCCTTGAACCCACCAATCCAGGCTCTAGAAGATTGTGAGTGGCCTTTGGCTTAATTTATGAACATTAATCGATTCCAGTATTAAGCACATTTTCATTTACCTGGCACCTAATTTTCTCAGGTTTAAGCAAGTGAGTTTGTGTTGATTTGCAGGGCTGAGTTTATATATGTGTCACCATCAGATCCCCCATTTTCTACAGATTCACCCTTTAGGGTGTATCACTCATTCAGGTTGACTTCAAACCCAAAATCCCACTGGAGGGGGTGGTGGTGTCTGGAAGAACTGGAGAATTCATTCCTAGTGTTTTCAACCCAGGATCTTTACCCACAAAGACAGAAGAGATCAGAGATTCCCTCTCAGAGGTGCCCCTGCTCTCAGCTGGAAGGACTGTGCATGGGGAAGATAACACAGATACAACCCTCAACTCCACCCAGATCACTCAAATGAAGGTATGTCTCTGAGGCTCTGAGTTTTCTTGAAACTCTGGACCTGAACAGAAGAGAAAACTGACCAATATACTGCCTGTGTCAGGGTGCTCCATGGCTCTTGGAACATACCACCTTTCTTTACCCTCACTCTCCTCACATTGACTCTGTTTCCCTCTTAGCTGAGGAGGGTCCTAATTTTGCCACCAGTAAAACGAAAATAAGTAGACAGCTTTCCTCTGCAAGAAATAAATGTTCCTCTCTCTCTCCCTCTCAATCTTTCTCTCAATCTCTCTCCCTCCCTCTCTCCTCTTTTTCTCTCTCAATTCCTCTCTCATTCTTTCTCTCTCAATCTCTTATTCTCTCTCAGTCTCTCTCTTATTCTCTCTCAGTCTCTCTGTCTCTCTGTCTCTGTCTCTCTCTGTCTCTCTGTCTCTGTCTCTCTCTCTGTCTCTCTGTCTCTGTCTCTGTCTCTCTGTCTGTCTGTCTGTCTGTCTGTCTCTCTCTCTCTCTCTCTCTCTCTCTCTCTCTTTCTCTCTCTCAACCAGCCTCTGACTTATTTGGTCTCACAGAGAAGAATGGGCCAGGAATTCAGATCTAGAAAGGGGAGCTGCAGTTTGGAGGCTGAATGGGGTTGGGGGTTGGGCAGCAACTAGGGTTTGGACTCTCCCCGTGGTTCTCCCTCTCCCCCTGCAGGTCAGAGGAGACATAGAGAAAGAAAGAAACCGCCACACACAACACTCGGGTGAGTGTTTGTGTGTCAGGCAGGAAGGAGCGCCCAGGTACAGAAGGATACGAGAAATAAACAGAGAAAGGAGCCCAGGTACAAGAACAAAAAGGGTGATTGTTGTGGAACAGAAAGCACTTTGGAGAAAGCAAAGATAAGAATGACCTTGAGGATTGAAAAGGGAGCAGAGCAGGTAAGGCACTTGCTTTACATGTTCTGACCCGGATTCAATTTCTGGTACCTTCTAGGGTCTCTCCTGAATCCTGCCAGGAATGATCCCTGGTACAGAACCAGAAGTAAGCCCTGCTGGGTGTGCCCCAAACCACCACCACCATCAAAGAACCCTTGAAGGAGATCTATGATAATAAGACTAACATGCTATAGGCACCTATTAAGGATTCATTTCTGAGGGTATCCCAGGTGTCCCAGAGCATTACCAAGGCTCTGAGAAGGCATCAGTAATGGAAACCAAGGCCTGCCACAGGAGCTAATGTTCTAGTGTCAGGCACCTAATGCTGGTTTCTTGACCTCACCAGGTGGTGAGAAGGGTTTCCATGTTACAGATGATGGGAACCTTGCCTTAAATTGGCATATAGCGTGGTCCAGCTATATCATGTAGCAAAAACTTGAACTCAGGCCCTTTTACTCTAGGCCCTCTGCTTTAAACCACTTTAAAACGGCTGCAATGTCCTGATCCTTCTTGCAAATACATATTCAAATTTATTGAGTTATTAGGCTGTTATTAGGGACTCATTGCAAAGTCATTGAATTGACTGAGATTTTGTTTTGTGTAGTGTTGTTTTGCTTTGGGGGCCATACCCAGTGCTGTTCTCCTGTACATCAGAGCACTGATGACTCTGCACTCAGAAATCACAACAATGGTGCTCTGGGAATAACTGGGGTGCTGGGGATCAAATCCATGTCAGCAGTATGCAAGGCAAATGCCCTACCCACTATACTGTGACTCCAGCCTTGCTCAGCTCTTAAATCTATTTTAGCTCTAGTATTGGGGGAGGGGGGGGAAATGTACATTTGATTACTTACAGCTTCCCTACTGATTCAAGCGAAGTTTATGCTCGAGGATATTCAAAAGAAGACAGGCAGCAACTTGTATACTTGCCAGGGGTTCTGGAGTTCTCTATGGAAGTCTTATTTTTGTGAAAGGGAGTCTTGACTGCCTTTAACTCAGAGATCTCTTCTGGGATTGCTCTTTGGTTAGAGGGAAAAAGGGGGCATGTGTGGCTGCTGGGTTGTCATATGTACTCATCCCAGAAAGCTTGTTTGGAAGTTCTAGCAAAGGAATATAGCTATGTATGTACTATCTGGGAAAGGCCATCTATCCTCCAGCAAGAGGGAAACTTCAGGAGCAATGCACATGGAGTGGCGAGGGAGACACCTACCTACCCAGCCACATCAGCTGAATGAAGCCTGGAGATCAATGGGGCGACAGATGCCTCAGCCAGGTCACTTTGCATCATTTACTTGCTCATCCTGACAGATGCCTTTGTTCTGGACTGATTTTAAATTTTTATTATTATTTTTGATAGGAGTTTTGCTTTATATTTTAGGTTGAAGCCACATCCAGAAATGCTCAGGGCTTAATCCTGGCTCTGCACTCAGAAATCACTGCTGGAGGGGCCGAAGTGATAGCACAGCGGTAGGGTGTTTACCTTGTATGGGGCAGATCTAGAATGGACCTTGGTTCGATCCCTGGGCGTCCCACCCCGAGCCAGGAGCAATTTCTGAGTGCATAACCAAGATTAACCCCTGAGCATCACCGAGTATAGCCCAAAAAACAAAAACAAAAACAACAAAAACAAAAAAGAAATCACTGCTGGCAATGGCTCGGAGACAATTAGAATGATGGGGAACAAACCCGAGTCAGCCACATGCCTGGCAAATGCCTTACCCACTGTATTATCACCCTATGATTTAAAAAAAATTCATAATTATTTTTGATAATTATTTAATTTTTAATTTAATTTTAGTCACTGTGATTTACAACACTGTCCATGAAAGAGTTTCATGCATACAATGGTTGAACACTGTTTGAACATGTGTCTACTTTTCTCTATCATCGTCTCAGCGTTCCCCACTCTTCCTACTAGAGTAAACTCTGGACTAATTTCTAGCTCTAGGGATTACTCCTGGAAGACTCGGGGAACCATATATAATGCTGGGATTAAAGTCGGATTGGCCACATGGAAGGGAAGGGCCTTTGGACTATCTTTCAGCCCTTATTTTTCTTTTGTTAATACTTGTGAGGCCAAGCCTTGGCTTAGAGAGAAGGAAGACAATAAAGGCCCAGACTCAAAACCAGCAGACAAGATGGAAGTAGCTGCACCCCTGGCTGCCCAGGGTTCTGGCTAGAAGGTTCTAGGAAGGAGCGACATATTGGGAGCAAAGGGGAACCTGGGACTGACTGCACATGAGATGAGAGGGCCCCCTCATCTTCACCTTCACCCCAACTCACCTGGCCAGACCAGTGAACCGTTCTAATGTCTGCTTTGTCAGACCAAGCGAGGTGACAGCGTGAACCCAGCTAGCTCAGGGGCTCCGTGCAACCAGGAACCCCTCTCCCCGCCCCTGATAAGCTTAGTCAACTTATTAAATTACACAGGAAAAAATGGAGATGGAATATTAACTGCGCACACCTCTCCTCTCTGCCGGGGTAGCTGCCTTCCTGAGTTTCACTTTTCAAAGGCTGAAATAGATACGGAGATTTCGCACCTAATTAAAGGAGAAATGCTCACTTCCAGTCTTTTCAAAACTAGGCTAGTTGGGAGCTGAGTGGAGCAGGAGGGGGATCCAGTCGCCATCTGGCATGAAAAGGTGTTCACTGAGAGTCTCTGGTGGAGGCGAGACATCAGATTGAGAAACAAAGACAACCCATGTTGGAGCCACCCTCTCCCCAGGGTCCCTCTGGCTCCCTCCAGCCCGTAAAGTGAGAAGTTGTGTATTGACTTGCAAGGTATTAAAAAGTTAGGTTGCAGAGGTCATGGGCAATGCTGAACGCCAGGTGCCCGGCTCACCACGCAGGACAGGCTTATCTTATCAGCCCAGGAAGGTCTGGCCATAAGGAGCAAATATTTATTAGCGTAACACCTTTGAGTTGGTAACAGATTAGGCACAGAGTTGGAGGAGCCTAGGCAGAAGCCAACATAGGGTTGAGTGAGTTCTGGCTCCTGACCAGAAGCTTCCTGGGTCACCACTGAATGTCGCTCAGTTATTTAAGAGGCATCTTCATTTAACCTTATACAGCCTGGTGAGGGGGCCACAGAGGTGATCCAATGGGCTGAACTCAGACACTATATTCAAGTTCCATCCACGGCCCCACATGGTCTCCTGAGCATCCCTGAGCACAGAATCTAGTGTAGCCCCTGAACCCTACTGAGTGTTTTAGAGCTGAGGAGTCAGACCCGGAGGTGATGCGTGGGCTCCAGGAGCTATAAGTGAGACCAGAGCTCCAGCCTTGATTCTCTGTGCTTTCTACAAGCCACGGATGGCCTTGATAGGTTCCATGTATCTATCCTATAAAGGAGCTGGTCACCATCAGTGCCCCCCACCACATATGCACATACATACACTCATGAGAACATGCAAACATGCACAAGCACAACTCCCCCCCCCCCCCCC
>PVKC010014296.1:0-22253 GCA_004027635.1 Crocidura indochinensis | reverse complement strand
TGGCTCACAGTTCATTCTGACTTTTCTCTTAAAAAGCTACATTGATTCAAACATCTCTTTTCCCCAGGAAAGATTCAACTACTCTCTAGCAAATACACACACACACACACACACACACACACACACACACATTATACAGCATAGGTACAGCATAGGATTCTAATTTACCTTATTGTTTTCAGTTCACATAGCTGATAATCATGGAAAAACTGGCTTTGATTCTGCTACCAACTGTAAGTTTATTTTGGAGAGGTTACAGGGAAGTTGGACCACTCCTGGCAGGACTCTAGGATAAAACTAAGGGTCAAGAATAAAACCAGAGTTAGCTGCAGGCAAGGTAAGTGCTTTAATCTAAGTACTACCGTATTTTCTGGCATATAAGATTACTTTTGAAACGAAAAAAAGTCAACCGAAAATCAGGGGTATCTTATATGCCGAGTATATCCTGAAAAACGTCTGGATATGCTGCTAAACGAAAATCGTTTGGATATTGCCACGAAATGAATTTTTCTTTTTTTTTTGGGGGGGGGCTTGAGGGGGGCCACACCCAGTGACGCTCAGGGGTTACTCCTGGCCTATGCGCGAAATGAATTTTTTAACTCAATCCTGCACCAATCACAGTGCAAGGCTGCTCGGACCGCATCTCTAACTCAGCCAATGCAAGCAGGCTTTTTATGCATGCAAATTAGATAATGTTCTGTACTCAAATCTGCACTGTCAAAAGCCTGCTCAGATTGGCCAGAGTCAGAGAGGAAGTCTATGACAGTATACCCTTTGAGCTGTTGCAGCATAGGAACGTTCTGTCTTATACAGAGAATATAGGCCTAAACCTATGCTTTAACTGCAAAATTAGGGGGTCGTCTTATACGAAGGAAAATACATTGTCTTTCTCTGAGCAGCAATGTGGAACTGGGAACACAGAGGGTCCCACTTTGGTGTGGGTGACTGTCTTTACAGGACTCTAAAGCCAAACTGGGATCCACCCTGTTTTCTGCAAGTCCTTCCTAACTTATGGTCTATTATCTTGCCTTCAAGAGCATAACATGTGCTGTGTGAATCACAACACTTTGTCAGGAAGAAGAGGCTTGGATTGATTCCAAGGAACAAACTGATCACAAATTGCAATTGAGAGGATGGAGTGATTCTGGCTAAGGAAACAGACATGTTGGGTGGCTAAACCATGCATGCCAATTTCTGCCTGAAAGCTGGTCCTTTCTCCCAGGCTTGCTGATATTGGTACGTGGAAAGTGTGTCTGGTCTTCTGGACAACTGTCCATCGTGCTGTAATGCCATCATGCCACTATGCCACTGTGCACCACAGAACAGGCATTTGCTGCCCCAGAGATGCCAGGATCTATGAATGCAGCAGCTGTACCATTATCTCCAGCACAATCTCAGGATCTTTGATGCTTTAACTTGGGCCACACTCTAACATGGCAACATGTTTTAACATGGGCTACACTCAGAAAATTAAGCCCAAAACAAGGGATCCACGCAGGAAAGTCTTTCCATTGCCATGTCACTCACAATGATTCTATGCATCCATCTTATCAAAGTGGAAAGAAAACTGCAGGATAGGCCATCCATCTTATGAAAGAATTTCTTTTCTTTTTTTTGGGGGGGAGATACATCCGGTGATGCTCAGGAATTACTCTTGACTATGTGCTCAGAAATCACTCCTCGTTTGGGGGATCATATGGGACGCCAGGGGATCGGACCGTGGTCCATTCCTGGGTCAGCTTCATGCAAAGCAAATGTCCTACTGCTGTGCTACCTCTTTGGCCCCATATGAAAGAGTTTCTGAGGCTGAGACCTGAATGGGAGGAAGTTGGAGAATGGACCAGATTGTTTCTGAGCATGAGAGTTAATAAGGACTGTTTCTTGACCCCAAGGATGGGGTGGCATGTTGGCCCCAAACTGAAAATTAGTGTTCTCCAGTAGGAAGTAGTTACTGGATCTACAAATGAAGAGAGAAGGAAAGGAAGGGAGATGTTACATTAAGTCGTCTAGAAAAACCACAATTTTCTAAAGTTTGTCTTGGGGGTCTTACCCAACAGTGATCCCGGGAGCTTGCATTGGCAGGGATCAAATTCAGGCTTTCTACATGCAAAATATTTACTCAGCCTGATGAATTATTTCTCTGGCCCAGAAAACCAAATATAAAGAGCAGTTGGTGGGATAAAAGAGAATGTTTTTATGTTAAGCAGGTCGAAGAGACAACTATAGAAAGCTGCACTCTCACTAAAAGGGTGGGAAAAATCTTGGAACTACCTTTGGCAGTTTCCACCTGCACTTTGGGTTGAAATAGTGTCTAATCAGAGGATTTGTGTTTGTTGGAACTGGGATTTAGAGTTACACAGTTTGCAGGGTTTGAGAAGACTGACATTAAATTTGAGTATTCATTGACCCAATTTCCTAGAGCTTCTGGAAGAAGCCAAGTCTCGGGAGATCAAATTATCAGGGATGGTTCTAGAATAAATGCCAAGCTTCCCACATGATTCTAAGGAATTTACGCCAAACTGCAGAGCAGAGTAGGGGGTAAATAGCCCTGAGAAGGACTTGAAAGGAACTACAGAGGTCTCTGGAAATGGGCTAGCTGAATATGGTTACTCTATAATCATTTCTATGTTCACAGACATAAAATGGAATCAAAATGAAAGAACACCAGTGGAGTCAAGAAACAGAAAAGTTGCATAAAAAATTAAATAAAGTAACCAATAATGAAGTATCATCCTTAATAGATTTATTTTAGATGCAATTCATTCATAGTAAAATAAACCTCAGCAATGACCCAGGAGATTGCCTGCTAAGAAAGGGAATCATTCATATGAAAGAGAGGTTTGCTGGAGGGCACTAGGTGGGGGAGGGGAGAGGTGAATAAATTCAATTTTAGAAAAAAGAAAATAGAAAAATGACTAACAAATATTACTTGGAATAGAATTTGGAAAATGCCCTGGAATTGCCTTTTGCTGAGACTAACTAATAATAGACATTTTCCTGGAACTAAAGAATATTCTACAAGATACGCAATCATATTTCTTCCCTCCCTCCTTCACTCCCTCCTTCTCTCTCTTCTTCCTTCCCTCCCTCCCTCCCTCCCTCCCTCCCTCTCTTCCTTTCTCCCTCCCTTCCTCGCTCCCTCCCTCCCTTCCTTCCTTCCTCCTCCTTTTTTCTTTCTTTTCCTCTTTGGGCCACACCTGGATCCATCAACATTTGCTCCTGGTTCTGTGCTTAGGGATCACTCCTAGCTGTGCTCAGAGGACCATATGAAGTGCCTTAGATTAAACCCAGGTCAGGGGGCCGGGTGGTGGCGCTGGAGGTAAGGTGCCTGCCTTGCCTGCGCTAGCCTAGGACGGACCCCGGTTCGATCCCCCGGTTTCCCATATGGTCCCCCAAGCCAGGAGCGACTTCTGAGCGCATAGCCAGGAGTAACCCTAGAGCTTCACTGGGTGTGGCCCAAAAACCAAAAACCAAACAAACAAACAAAAATAATCCAGGTCAGCCACATGCAAGGCAGATGGTTCACCTGCTGTACTCTCCCTTTTCCCTCTCTCTTCCCCCTCTCTGGCTCCAATTTCCTACATTTTCATCTCATCATTTAGTCATTGTTTACAAGTTCCATGTAGAACATATTCATTTTCTCATGGTGGATATAGTCTATATGAGCTACCACCCTGGGCTATTCAGAAATTGTGGGAGACAACACTAAATTTATTGAGTTTCCCTTGGTGTAATTCAGCATGTATTTAATAAAAGTAGTATGTTCCTGCGTGAAGGATGAATTAAAAAAGCTCTTGTGTTTTAAAATACTATTCTCTCCTCTTCAGAGAGAGTACAAAGGATTCCCTCCAATGTAGCCTTTACTCATTTTGATGTCTTATAATAAATTATTCTCTTGTCATGCTGAGAAAACTTCAACTTGTCATTTGAGCAAGGATCTAATAAGTCATTATAAATGTCTGGCACTGAAGTCATCTTTCTTTCATTTCTTGTCATCAATTTTTAATTAGAGAATATCTTTTTTAAATGACCAATATTTTATAAAGAAAAATAGCATCAATGAGAGCTATCAAAAGAAAGCTAATATTATACAAAAGGAATCTAGCTGCTGAGGACAACTTATTTCCAGTGCATTCTGACACTCTCCAGTGAACTCACCAATACCAGATGACTAAACAAAAGCAAATCTTAATTGTCAAACTTAAATCCATTGCCAGTAACCCTTGCTAAACATATTTCTTAAACTCTTTGTTAATTTTTTTAAACTATCTCAACCGGATGATCTAAATTGGCAAACATTATGGACATCCTACCATCAAAACCACAAACTTTGTACAAAGAAATTCTGCTACTGATTAAATATTAAATTAAGTCTAAAATATATCCAATTAGGGCATTATAAAGTGTCTGCTCAGCTTTTGTTCTTTTTTGTTTATCTAGTTTTGTTTCAGGGGCACACTTGCCTATGCTCAAGAATTACTCCTGGGAGGGCTTGGAAAATCACATGTAGTCATGGAGATCAAACTGGGGTCAGTTGCATGCAAGGCAAGTGCTTTACGTGCTATACCATCTCTCCAACAACTCTAGTTCTTAAAAGAAATAATGACTCTTACAACTGTGGGATGGATTAATTACTCTTCCAGAATCATCCTCCTGAACACTGGTCAACAGCTTTCAATGACTATCAGACACATGGCCACTCATGTGGACAGAAGTTTTTAGAGAACAAGGCAGCAAGAGAGCAGGGTAGAGGAGAAGGAGGATAAATGATAGCAACAATGTCTTCCATGGATAGATCATGTGGGTAGATGCTGAAGTGAAGTTTCTATTCATCTTGTGGAAGGATTTTCATATTATGGAAAAAATTATCCTAGTTGCTAGCTGGGTTTCACATACATTTACCCACAGTTACCTCCTGAACCCATGGAGAGAGCTCAGGAATGGAGACTAAAATGCCCCTAATGATTTTTGAGATCATTTTCATAATTGTTCCTGTAGGTTTTGAGTTAATCCCTCCACAGAGGAGTGACTCTGATCTCCAGGCAAAAGCTCAGCCTTGGTTCTTTCTTGCCTTCATTGCAAAGAACACAGAGCTGTGAGATCTTCAGGATTTTAGAAGGACCCATCAGAACCAACCCAAGGATGACCATAATCTCTACTGACAAGTTCATGGCACCTTAAAGACTGGGGGGTCTCAGAGCAGGGGATAAGGTCCATTCAAGCCAACAGTCATTGTCCCTTGCTTCCCTATCACCTTTGCTGCCTCTTCTTTGACCATGGAATAAGGTAAAGTTGCTTGTGGTAGCCATTACCAATAACCCCCATCTGGGTGACAAACAGCAGACTTTGCATCTCCTATTTCTATAAGTTGGCAGTTCACTGATTGTGGAGGGCATCCTGTCCCCCAAAGCCCTTGCATCGGGGCTCTCTCCTTATCTGTGGCAGGTTTGAGGATCTTAGGCCCTCCATGGTCTATGAGAGTCCCTCTTCCTCCCTAGCTCTGTCTTTACTTCACTTTTCTGCTTATGGATCTGAATTTACAGACTTAGCCCTCAACGCTTCCTTCTGGCCATGCTAATCTATTAATATTAAAAAAATCTCACATCTATAAGCAAAAATATAGGGACAAACATTGAGCAAGACTCCTTTATTATCTGAAAGTAGGTTAAAGAGAAACAACATTTGAAAAGTACTTGGAAGAGTACACACACCTATAAAATGGCCCTAGAGGATCAGATAAGAGGCACGTACCTTTCATAAAATGAAATGGAATCAGAGATTTAGGATAAAAGTGAATGCAGAAAGAATACTCCCACGGAGCATGCATGAGTTGCTGTTTTCTAGAAATGACCCCAATAAAATGGAGATGGCAGTCTTTGTTGGGCTGTCCTTTAAAAAGCCCTGGAGGTCACAAAGAAGCTTCTAGAAAGTAGGACCTAGAAGAGCCCTTCTCCCAATTCCCACTGGAAAGTGTCTCTTTGCATTTATAACACAGGGGAAAGAGAGAATCAGTGTGAGCCAGAGAAAGTCCTGGGCCCTCTCCCAACCCTGAGCTACTTCCATGCCAAGCTAAAACAAAACAAAACAAAAAACCAACAGATAGAGACCAAAAAAGCAGCATTGAAGGGATTTTGGCCTCAGAAGCAATGGTAGCCAGTGACTCAGCAAGATTCTTCAACAGGCAGCACAGAACTGAAGATCAAGAAGAGAGATAAAAGGAAGAACCTGAAGTTGCTTCTGCTTACAAGGCAGCCAGAATGCATACCAGGGATCCACTGGAGGAGTTTTTAAGAGAAAACAATTATTCCTTTATAATGAAAATTTTGAATATTATTTAAATGTATAATTAGAATAGCACCCATGTTTGTGATTTTGATGGACAAAAATATTGCAGTTCACTTCCACCAAAGTAGCTAAACGATCAATGGCCTTAGGTCCTCGCTGGTCCCCTCCTGCCATTTTTGCTCATCTTAGATTTGCAATCCAAGGTCAAGGGTTTGCCATTGCGTGATACTCTATATGCACTGGTGCAAAAATAGTTTGAAAAATAAACATATTCAGATCTAGGAATGGCTTGAGGGGAGTCCATCTGCTTTGTAGGCCATGAGCTCTGGGGCTCTTCTCTGGGTTCACCCTGCATGCCAAGAGCCATGCTGGGAGAACCTGAGTGAAGGTCTCTGGTGTGTTGTTCCAAGCTAGTTTGAGTAATACAACAGCACAGCTAAAGTGACTTGGGAGGACTAGTCAGGTATGGCAAGCAAGTGTGCGACCCCTGTCATTGCAATAACAATTAGGAAAGGGGAAAAGAGATGCTTAAAAAGTGTCGATTCTGGGGCCCGGGAGATAGCATGGAGGTAAGGCGTTTGCCTTTCATGCAAAAGGTCATCGGTTGGAATCCCGGTGCCCCATATGGTCCCCCGTGCCTGCCAGGAGCAATTTCTGAGCAAGGAGCCAGGAGTAACCCCTGAACACTGCCGGGTGTGACCCAAAAACCAAAAAAAAAAAAAAAAGTGTCGATTCGACAAGCCCCGATCAAGAGTAACAGATGATACATTTAACACGTATTTTTTTTTTTTTCGCAACACCTGGTGTCGCTCAGGAGTTACTTCTGGCTATGCACTCAGAAATCACTCCTGGCTTGGGGGGTCCTATGGGACGCCAGGGGATCGAACCATGGTCCATCCTACGCTAGCGTGGGCAAGGCAGATGCCTCATGGCCTGCACCACCGCTTCAGCCCCATATTTAGCATGATTCTTGAGCTCATTGTCATCTATGTATAGAACTGTTACACCATCAGTGTCATGGTGTAGGTGATTAGAAGCACTGGTATATATATATATATATATACCAAGGTGCTTCTAAGGAAAAGTTCAAATAAAGGGAAAACTTAGGAAAGGTTAAGCTGGAGCCAGAACAAATGATTCTTATATCGTGACACAGTGCTAATTAGTTTTAAAAAATTAATTTACGTTTTATGATCTACTGTGAATTACAGAGATACCTGTGATTGAATTCCAGGGTACAATGTTCCAATACTCATCTCTTCACCCCTGTCCACTACCCTCTACCAATGTCCCCAGTTTCTCTCCCATCCCCCATCCCCCGACTTGCCTCTATGGTGAACACATCTGCCCTGCTCTTTAGTGCTGACTAAAAAGATGACAGGAATATCTGAATTGAGTTAGTTTTATTCCCTAAAACTTAGACGGTCTCAACGAGAAATCAAATTCCAATACAAAAATTAGCAATACTTTGTATGTGCACTTATTCCTTTCTTTTCTGCCTCAATTGGTTCTATGTGGGATTATCTATGCACTTTTTCTGTCAAGTAAAATAGGGGGAGATGTAGGATTACAGAATTTGTCTGTTTCTACCTCAATCAGTGTATGCATTGTTACTCATTGGATGGAATTATCTTTGAATGTAGCACTTGGATTGGTGTGGAAATTGGATGATCCCACATTTCAGGTGTGCTGCTTTCCCTCAGAAAAAAATGCTTGGTTGGAAAGGAATAAACCCTTTTTTATTTTCTGGATCTCCTTGGAGCAGTTTGGAGTGGTTGCTAGAGAACAGAAGAGAAGGGGAATGTGGAGAACTCTTCCAAAGCCTTTCCTCTTTATATACATGTGTGTATTTGTGAATTATTTTCCAGAACCGTCATTTGATTCCAGACAAACATCTTACCAGTATTCCACGGTTGGAACCCGAAGACTTAATTTAATAGTTCTAAAAATAATTGGTTGCAGATCTATATTTTTAACTTGAGAAAAGACTATTCTAGAATGTTCTTTTTAATTTTTATTTTCGTTTTAAAGAAACATGGTGAGAATCCGATTTGAAGACAAGACATTTCTTTAAAGGGCAGGTTTATTTTTACTTCCAGAAAAATTCCCGATCAAAAATTGAGTCTTTTTGGCTTCAAGCTTTAAAATGAAACCATTAAAAACAAAAACAAAAAACTAAACTAAATGGTCAAATTTTCTTCTACTTTAGGTTGGAAGAACCAAAAGCAATTTATAGTTCATATTTTAGCACTGTTTGATGAGTTTCAATCTATTCAATACTAAAAGTTGGAGAAGACTGTATCAATTTTGTTTTGTCAAGAAATGTCTCTTGGCTTTCATTTGAAGTCACCAAACACAATGACAAGAACCCACCCAAAAAAGTATAAAAATCTTGCACTTAAGATTTTTTTCTATGAATAGCTTTGCAATTTCACGGTGACTTATAAAAATATTAAGTAAAATGAAAATATTCCCCCCTTTTAAACACCATAAACAAAAGATCACTGCACAATTTTGGTAAAGAATCATGCTCTTTGGATACAATTCTCTTAGATTTTTTTGTGTTTTCTGTTTGTTTTCCATTTGATTTTTTCTAATTTTCTTTCAGTTCTGGAGTCTCCTGAGGCATAGATGGGTTCAGGTGAGGTATTGGCAATTACAATGTGACTGACTTTGAGTCGTAATCATTTGCCAAGTCTCATCACAAGTCCCTGAAAGGACTCTCTACCTTGGCTCTTCTGAACCATCAGCTGTCAATTCCGAATGTCAGCCTTGATTACCTGCTCTCTCTTGGCGGCCCCATCTAAGCCATTATCAGAGCGGTGCTGTCTTTGTGCCTGTATGTATGTAAATGCATCTCATCAAGACTCCCTGACTCAAGGGCAACTCATTACTTGGTGCTTCGGAAGCATGTCGGACTGTTCTAGTTTCCAGCATCCAGGGGTCATGTACAATTTGCAAACTGAATTTAGGAAAAGGATGTTGCTTATGTCAGTCTCACCTGCAACCTCATTTTGTGGGAGGAGGGCAGTAGTTCAAATTCTACATTATTTATTGAGTTTACCAAAAAATAGACACCCAAAGATGTTCATGCACTAAAGAACAAATGTCAACACAGAACAAAATTTTGCTGAGGATCATCCATAAATTCACGAAAGCAGATACAAGCTTCAGGATCTTGTCAAATCCCTTGCAACCCAAGAAATATGCTATATTCGTTAGATCAGAATTAATGTTTGAATAATATGAATCTCTGCCCTTAGATGATTTCCCAAATCTGGGCTGTTCTGGTTTCAGTTGTGGATTGAGGGTTACCAGGTGAGAAGGAGAATGGATGAGGAATTTTTTTTTCTTTTTTCTTTTCCTTCAGTGTGTTCCAAAAATCAGTGAGAATTGTGACAAATTCCCCTTGAAAGGGGAATTGTGGTCATTTCTGAGAGGAGAACAAGAGTATCTGAAGTTCCCAAGATAGATGATAGCTGCAGTTATTAAGTTATTCGGGAACATTCTTTTCTGTTGCCTCACCCCTGGGTACAGATAACTACCTGAGCCCTGGGCGGGTCTTTGGGAACCGGATATTATGTTTACTTTACCTGCAAACCCCGTCCATTTCCTGGGAGGGGTCTTGGAAGGGTATTTAGGTCTGGGGTCTTTGACTTTCTGACCCTTTATGTCTTTTGGATCCTGGCCAACATGTAGGTCAGAGGTGACATGGATGAAAGATGTAGGGTTAGCTAAGATTAGCACGCTTAAATGGTAGGAGCCACATCTGATGGCTAGGGCTGAATAAAGATGTTATCTCTCATGAAGCCTGCCTGTGAGTGAGATTTCTACCCGCCACTCTCATGAACCTCCAGACCTGCCGGCTGAAGCCACGTGGCCTGGGATGGCGAACAAAGGCCCTCATCTCCATCTAGCACCATCCTAAGAGCTGATTTACTTTACTTTTCCATTGAATATTTTTTGGAGATAGAAAGTGAAGGTCAGATTTGAACACAAGAACTTTCACAAACATCAATACTTCCATACCCACAGAAGAACAGTGATTATACCTCTAATAACTGCACAGGGCAAAGCCATCTGCACACTCCCTTAGGATGCTTGTGTGTTTGTAGCCAATTGGTTGTTGCTGGGAATAGGAAGCTTCCTCATTCTCATTATTTGGGTATTATTGAACCTGCAAGGGTAGCTGGAGTGATAGTACAGCAAATAGAGCATTTGCCTAGCACGTAGCCAACTTGGGTTCAGTCCCTGGCATTCCATATGATCCTCTGAATACTGCCAGGAGTAATTCCTGAGTGCAAAGCCAGGAGTAAGTCTGATCATCATTGGGTGTGGTCCTCAAACCTAAATAAATAAATTTGAAGGTGTTCTTTGATTCTCTGTTGTTTGGCCTCAATTTGAACTGCCTTCTTGTGGTGCTAAGGTGCTGGCCTTGTATGTAGTCAACCCAAGTTAAACCCCTAGAATCCCATATTGTTCTCCAAGCACTGCCAGTAGTCAACCCTGAGCACAGTTAAGTGTGGTTCCTCTGTACACAAATAGAAGATTATCCTAAGTTCAAGGCCCGATTTGTCTTGATCATGTTTGACTCCTGCAAATGACATTGAGTGAGTCCCTATTGTACCTGACAAAATAGTCCCCTGAGATTTTCTTCATTTCCTCAAACATTTCCAGAAATATAAGAACATTATCAGCTCCCCCATCACCATGTCTGAAGTGAAACGGAACCTCAGATGAGTCTGGAGGGTGGAAGGACCCCAATATCATTTGTTTCTCCTAAGCTCTCTGTACCCCTATTAACTCTGCCCCATAAGTTAAGTGCTTCCACAAGAATGTCATTTCTTCAGAGTCTACATCTGACACAACAGCAACTACTTGAGAGGTTTTGTGCCAATAAATGTACATGGACTATTTCATTTCATCTCTCTATATCTCAGTGTTCAGGCTGCTAGAACAATAGTATCATAGACTGGGAAAAATGACCAACATTTCAGGCTGACAGGTCAAGTTTAAGGAACTCACAGATTTGGTGGCTGATGTGAGTTTTTCTTCCTGTGGCCCCTTCATTCCTCTTCTCACTTGGTCCTTCTAAGGTAGAGGGGGACAATGACACTTCCTAAAGCTTCCTTAATCTGGGCACTGAGCCCATTTATATGGGTTCCACATTTAGGATCCAATTTATACCTAAGAGATCCACCTCTCAACTCCTTCACTGTACGGATTAGGTTCCTTAAGAATTTGGGGGAGAGAGAACAAAATTATTTTATTTCTAGCACCTCATAAATATACAGAGTTTCTCCCTTTTTGGACATTAGTTGCTCCCCTGTCTCCCTCTTTTTTCTCTATCTCACCTTTTCTCATAGGACAGTACCAGTTCACCATACATGACTTGACAACTATCTCAATAAAGCCTCATTTCAAAGAAATTCTTTCTATGGCATAAAGGCTACTGCAAAACAAGCTCCATTTTGCAAAATGCTCTGGAAATGCACATGAAAGGATTGAGATGCCACACTTACCTTTCAAATCACAGGAACAAAGGGAAAGCAGGAAACCTGTGCAATCAATGATTTCAGAGGAAGGTTGTGACCTGGGGTGCATTTTTGCTAATGAGCTTGCAAGAGCCAGTCCTTTGAAGAGTCAGGGACAATGATGCTCTCACGTGGCTTCCTGAGCCTGGGCAAGGGAAGGCAATTGG
Organism: Crocidura indochinensis; assembly: GCA_004027635.1. NCBI lineage: Eukaryota > Metazoa > Chordata > Mammalia > Eulipotyphla > Soricidae > Crocidura > Crocidura indochinensis. The sequence continues at coordinate 10,267 of PVKC010014296.1, read as the reverse complement.
GTTTCCTTGGAAACATGGTGCTCCTTTGATATGGCACAGAGCTCCTTGGGCACATTTCCCAAGCACCTCTGCACCTAGAAATCTGATCTTAGAACTAGAGCTCATTGAAACAAATCAGTGCAGGGGAGGAAGTCAATATTGGAGCATCTTCTTTGAAAACTTCTCTTCTGGTTTAGAATTCATCCAGTCAGTTTCCTATGCTAGACTTTATGCCAGATATTGGGAGAAGAGAGAAGAATTGGGGGTAAGGTGGGTGGTTCCTTAGTTGGAGCTCATGGTGACCTCAACACCAGCAAAACATCTTATATGGATACTCCTGGTGCTGTTGTTTGTTTGCTTAGTGTTTCTGTTCTTTCAAAGCCCAAATGGCTTCTCTTTCTGAGTGACTGATGTGCATGCATTCTGCAGGCATCGCCACACAGTCACACTTCTTTCATGCAGGAGAATAAAATCATTGAAATTCTATTTGGGTCCTGCTTGCCAGTCAGGTCAAATAAAGAATTCTGTATTAAAAAAATAAATAAAACCTTTTGAGTTTGAGGAAGAGACTGGCAGGGTCTGGGATCAGGGGAAGCAGGATGAAATCTTTGCTGCTTTTGTAATATTATTATCCATGCAGCTGCATTTGATGGCTAGACACAGAAAACATAGGGACTATGGGGCTGGAGATATAACACAGCAGGTAGGGCATTTGCCTTGCACGTGGCTAACATGGGTTCAATTCCTGGCATATCGTATAGTCCCATGAGCACTGCCAGGAATGACCCCTGAATGCAGAGCCAGGAATAATCCCTGAGCACCACTGAGTGTGACCCAAAAACAAACAAGAAAGAAAAAAAAGAGAAATTAAAAAAAGAGAAAAGAAAAATGAAAGAAAGAAGAAAGAACAAAAGAAGGAAAGAAGAAAGAGAAAGGAAAAAGAAAAAGAAAGAAGAAAGAAAGAAAGAAAGAAAGAAAGAAGAAAGAAAGAAAGAAAGAAAGAAAGAAAGAAAGAAAGAAAGAAAGAAAGAAAGAAAGAAAGAAAGAAAGAAAGAAAGAAAGAAAGAAAGAAAGAAAGAAAGAAAGAAAGAAAGAAGAATCAAATCTAGGGTCTTGGATATTTGACAAATAATGTGATCTGTGAGAAGGGTTTGAATTTGGTTCCCTTACCCAAAAATGCACTCACTAAAATAACTAGAATTATTTGCTTCTATCTAGTAACCTGAGTTCTTTTATAACAGAATTATGCCCAATAGCAGAGAGATCAAAGGCAAATGGGGTTACAATTTGTGATTCATGTTCCTAAGAGAGTTTAATGAAAGAGACGAGAAAAGGTTCCTGCTGAATTATGGAAGTCTGCAGAGGGCCCTGAGCACAAAGAACTCTGTCTGGGAAAACAAAACAGAAGTTCTAAGAAGGCTCAGAGGAGCATCTTTTCCTCCTGAAACTATACCTGCATAAAAATTATGCTTACATTAAAATCTGTGTTGTGCTATTTTATCATGACCTAACATTGTAATTACTTGCTCAGCCTCGAGACTAACCTTGGTATTACAGGTCCCAAAGAATCTCTCAATGAGAGGTATCAATACTTTGTCAATACTCTGAGTGTTGTGATGAAACTCTTCCAAATTCAGGATCGGGACTCTTTCCCCTTCCAGCCTCAAATCTTGAGTCATCTTTGCTTCAACTAATAGAAGGTTATACAAGCAACCTGGCAGATTTCAACACCAAAGCTTTATAATCTGAACCGCTTACTTTGGCTTAGGCAGCCATTTAGGAAGAGTTGCAAGCTACCCTACAGGAAAGAAGCCACGTGGAAGATAGATGGTGGAGGGCTAGGTACTCCAGACAGAGATGTCACAAAAAGGTATAGCGGCATCACAAAGAACCTAGGGTTTGGCCAGTCACTGGAGCCACCTCTGCTGTAGAGCTGGACAAATGAGTAGGCTGCCTTTGATCCCCGAGGTTCATCCCTTGTGATATTGTGACAGAAAAAAGCAACCATCACTGTGCCCTTTTCAGTTTTCTGCCTCCAAGAATCATGAGCGTCATAATGTTCTATGATCATGGTAATCTGCTAGATATCTGACACATTCTATATCTGAAGTAAAACAAACTACTCTGACACAAGAATGCCTTTCCAGGATACCACTTAAGATACCCTGTCTTTAGAAAGCTCAGAGACACTCATCACAACAGCAAAAACAACCAATCAAACAAATAAAAACAACCAAGATGGAATCCACATTCATCTGAAAAGATCACTACAATAATAGAAGCTCTAGACTCCATGTCTGGTCAAACCGACTATAGATAGTAGAAACAATCAGAAAACTGCCAATAAATCATAAGTGATTCAATGAAGGAAACTGGGCAGGACATTAACTCTATACTCTGAGCTACTAGGAACAAGATTCATCAATAGTGTAGATAATGAGAATGGATATTTGCAACATATAAAATCGTTTAGGAGGGGCCGGAGTAGTAGCACAGTGGTAGAGTGTTTCCCTTGTACGTGGCTGACCCAGGATGGACCTGGGTTCGATCCTTGACATCCCATATGGTTCCCCAAATCAGGAGCAATTTCTGAGCACAGAGCTAGGAGTAACCCCTGAGCCCTCCCCTGGGTGTGGCCCCAAAAGCAAACAAACAAAAAATAAAATCACTTAGGCTGCGTAGAAGGTGCACATTGCTATAGGAGCAACTAGATACACTACAAAACAACTAAATACAACAGATTGTCCTCTGAATGAAAACAGCAGAAACAGAGAGGACTGTGAGGTTTCGTGGAGTCTTAGAGACTTCACACTCATTACCTAGAAGAAAAGGCTGGATTCAGGAGAGTTGGCAGAAAGAAAAAACAGCAGTAACAAAAATGTGAAGAATAACGCCAGGCCATTATTAAACCCGGTGTCACACTGGGTTTGAAAGAGATGTTTCCTAAAGAATATGAACACCCTGAAAACTGAGTTCCTTCTACTTCTGACATCACCACCAGCTTGCCAGGGTCTGCAATGGGCATTTGTTCTTGTAGAGATACTTCAAAGCCAAGATGAAGTTAACTGAGTTATAAAAGCGGATGTTTCGGAGGCGTTGTTTGTGCTTGTCAGCTGGCTCGCGTTTGCCTTCCCTGATCCTAGATCTCCACAGAGAAGCTCCGGGCAGCCCCCTCCCATCACACACCCAAGCGAGGCCTATTAGCAGAACTCGCTCATGCGTGCAGCCAGCATGGAGGCCCCTCAGTCATTTATAATGACTGGAGCTCTTGGGCTGAGGTGTATTTGACGAATGAGGCATTTTTTCTCTATCAGATAGCAATTTTAAGCCATCCATTTCCAGTGAGTTATGAGTGGGATTTGCATATCACCACCTGACCCTTCTTGGCGAGATTTGTCTTTAGGTATAGAGGCAATGTGTAGTTATTTTTTCCTCTGAGAAATCACTGGATAATTTTTTGAACCCCAGTATTCTGGCCCAACACAAATGCTTATGGAGAAATCTGTGTGTGTGTGTGTGTGTGTGTGTGTGTGTGTGTGTGTGTGTGAGAGAGAGAGAGGGGGGGGCAAATATGTTAGTGTGGATATGTGGATTTCTTTTTAATTTTGTTTTATTTTTGAGGCCACGCCTGACAGTGCTCAGGGGTTACTCCTAGCTCCTCACTCAGAATTTGCTCCTGGCAGGCTCAGGGTGCCATGTGGGGTGCCAGGGATCATACCTGGGTTGTTTGATCAGCAGAGTGCAAGGCAAACACTTTACCCACTGTGCTATCGCTCTGGCCCCATCCGTGTGGATTTTGATATTACTTCTCAATGTTTGTTTCAATAGATATGATGCAGATACATGGAGGCAAAGCTTTTCCTGCATATCTGAGATTTAAATATAGAATCTGTGTATCTGGATTGCAGGAAAGCTTCATAAAACATCATTTAGATTTTATTAGAACTAAGTTGTAGATGATCGCACCCATTTTCTCAGTGACTCATGAGATCCGAATTTAGTCTTTAAGTATAAACAACTTGGGCCATCAAGAAAGTTGATAAAAATCATGATTTTTAGAATAGAAAAAAAAGTGATCCAGGACAGAGCTCCAGAGAGAGAAAACAAGAGAAGAGATTCCCATGATTCTCATCAGCTGCTACTGATAGAGAAGACAGGAGAAGCCAGCTCCATTGATGCCCTCTGAAAGAAAACCCCACTCTCAAGCTCACCAAGTTTCCTTCCAGTTTCAAGGCGGTGAAGACAGCTAAATCGCTGTTACCACAAGAGGGCACTCCAAGGAGAAGCAGCGGACCCTGGTTTTTGCAGGTTTGTGTGTAGCCAGCCCAGTCCTTTGCTGCCAATGCCTGACAGCAAATTGCCTGAGGCTGGGAAGAAGCTTCTCGAAGGACTTGTCACAGCAATGCTGAGCTCACACCAGGAATAAGGTTTGGGCTCCCACCATCCCATGCAAATTGATGTTGAATTCAGGGGAGCCAGATAGTAAATGCGAAGGTACAAGATATAAACAGCCCAGCTCTGCAATGAAGCTAGGGAAGACACCACAGCTGAGACATCCCAGATCTTGGGACTGAGATCTCTGAAGACTTTTTGGGGTATAGGTGGATCGAGTCCTGTATCTGCTCTATTCGATGATCCAACACTCCACCTTCCACGTAAGGACCTCGTCTGACATACAAATGGCCCACCTCTGCTTGTTTTGCATGCAGCTGACTTGGGTTCGATCTCTGGTATGCCATATAGTCTCCAAGCCTTCCAGGAGTAATTCCTGAGTTCAGAACCAGGGGTGACTCAAAACCAAATAGTTTGGCTCCATGACTAATCCTGAAGGAACACCAAGATGCTAAATTATCCCAGTACCACAGCTTCTTCTTTTTTTAAATCTTTTATTATTTATTTATTTATTTACTTTTTATTTTGGGCCACACCCGGCAGCTCTCAGGGTTTATTCCTGGATTTGCGCTCAGAAATTGCTCCTGGCAGACTCAGGGGACCATATAGGATTCAGGGGATCAAACCCAGGTCCACCCTGGGTCGTCTGCATGCAAGGCAAAGGTCTTACCACTGTGCTATCATACCAGTGCCACAATTATCTTTTTATTTCCTTTTTATTATTATCTTTATTTAAGCACCTTGATTACAAACATAATTGTAGATGGATTTCAGTCATAAAAAGAATACCCCCCTTCACTGGTGCAACGTTCCCATCACCAATGTCCCCAATCTCCCTTCCCCACACCCCACCCCCTTTATTTGAGACAGACATTCTACTTCTCTCACTCATTGACATTGTCACCATACTTGTCAGTATAGTTATTTTGCGAACTGCACTCACCACTCTTTGTTTTTTTTTTTTTGTTTGTTTGTTTTTTGGGTCACACCCGGCAGTGCTCAGGGGTCACTCCTGGCTCCATGCTCAGAAATTGCTCCTGGCAGGCACGGGGGACCATATGGGACACCGGGATTTGAACCGATGACCTTTTGCATGAAAGGCAAATGCCTTACCTCCATGCTATCTCCCGGGCCCCGGTCACCACTCTTTGTGATGAGCTTCATATCATGAGCCAGTTCTTCCAGCCCTCATCTCTATTGTCTTTGGGCATTATTAAAATAATGTCTTTTATTTCTTTTTTTTTTTTAAGAAAAATACAAAACAGTTCCACAGCTTCTGGTGTGAGTGGCCAAATACGTGGATACACAACATCTCCAAATTTGACATTATTAACAACCCAGTAAAAGGACAGTAAATTAGATGGGAAGTTTATGTAGAAGTCCACTAAACGCAGTGAGCAAAAACAATAACACAGAAGACTCAACTGGCAGCAATCAGTTCTGTCAATCCTCAGACAACAACTTCAACAACACCATTGTGAGATGTTTTGTAACAAGCATTTTGTGCCTGCTAAGGGGACAGGTTTGTTGGGGGCAACTGGGGAGAATGGTGGAGGGAAGGCTGCATTGTTGGTGGGATTGGTGTTGGAACATTGAATACCTGAAACAACTCTATTCTGAACAGCTTTGTGAATTATGGTTTTTAAATAAAGTTTCAAACATTAAAAAAACATAAAAATCAGTCTGGACTAGAGTCTTGCAGGACAAGGCATAAAATTCAGAGTGAATTCAATAACCACTGAAGCTCAGGAAGAGGCCCCAAAATATTTAAAGAATCTAGGTCCCAACAACATAAAATTCAAAATGTCATCCATCTACTAGAAAAAGTGCCTTGGACTGGAGAGTCCTGACATTTGCCTTTCTTGGAGTTGACTGTGTTTCAAACCCCAGTCCCCGAAGAACTACCAGGTCTAAGCCCTAAACACAGAATAAGGACTAAACACTGAGCATAGTAGGGTGTGGCTCCAAAACAAATTGAAAAGCCCAAAGGAGGAATTTTAAGTCAAAGAAGTCAAACACGTGATGGAATTAGTACATTAGAAGATTAAAACAGTCATAAACTGTGCCATATATATTCAGGAACATAGAGGAGAGGATGATTGGAGAAATTATTTATAAATTAGACTCAAGTGAAACTTGACATGAGAATTACAATGTCTGAATTAAAAATGCTCAGATGGGGGTGAATTGAATGCTTAGTTGTGAATGATTCCATGGAGAAGGGAAAAGTGGGACTGGAGCAGGGCCATCATTGGAAATAATCCAAACCAGGCTGAAGAGAGATGAGACAGAGGTCTGAGAACCTTTTCACCATGTGGAGCAAGAGACAGAGACTGACTGGGACCACAGTATTTATCAGGAAGATAAGACTAGCCCCTTGGGTGAAGAAGGGGTTAAGGTAAAGGGCCTATCTAGAAGTTCTTTCCACCCAGGTGGGTCTTTGACAGGTGAAAGAGGATGCCATCACTGATAAGGGTGAAGGCCAATGTACCATAACAGTTTAGGGTGAAGTTTGGTTAATCCAACAGTTACTCTACTGGCAAAGAGCACTAATGATGCTATGTGGGAATTGGCAGTATTGAATAATGATAAAACCTTGAATTAGTTTAACAAAACAAACACTTACTGAAATGATGGTGAAGAGTGAAGATAATAAAGTGGACTAGGAATGATATTGGGCCACATTGGAGGTTCTTGGGCACTTTGGTGGGTAGTGGTAAGAAGTATTAACTGTATAAAAAGTCATGAATGTTAATACTATATATATTGTCCACATGCTACCAAACTATAATAATAAAAACAACTGGGGCCGGGCGGTGGCGCTGGAGGTAAGGTGCCTGCCTTGCCTGCGCTAGCCTAGGACGGACCGCGGTTTGATCCCCCGGCTCCCATATGGTCCCCCAAGCCAGGAGCGATTTCTGAGCACATAGGCATGAGTAACCCCTGAGCATCACTGGGTGTGGCCCAAAAAACAAAAACAAAAAAAAACAACTATAAAGAAAAGGAAAACGTGGCAATAGAAACAATCCAAAATAAAAGATTTTTTGGTTTGTTTTGGACTCACACCCAGTAGCACTCAGTGGTTACTCTTGGTTCTGCACTCAGGAATTACTCAGGAATTTGGTGCTCAGGGAACCAAATGGAATGCCAGGGATAGAACCCAGGTTGACCACATGTAAGGCAAGAGCCTTACCCACTGTACTATCGCTCCAGCTCCTAAATATAGATTTTTCTTTTTTGGGTTTTTGGGTCACATCCAGCACCAGTCAGGGGTTACTCCTGGCTCTGTGCTCAGAAATTGCCCTTGGCAGGCACAAGGGACCATATGGGATGCTGGGATTTGAACCACCGACCTTCTGCCTGAAAGGTAAATGCCTTACCTTCATGCTATCTCTCAGGCCCCAATAAAGATATTTTTTAAAGACAGAAAAATAATTTTAAAAACAAGCAAAACAAAAATGATCTGTATAGACTATCAAGCAATATAAAATCAGTGTAGAGACTTTTTCCCTCTGCAAAAGCCCTGCTCTCAAACCCGCAAACATTTCTCTCTTTCTTTCTCCCTCTTTCTCCCCCTCTTTCTCTTAAACAATTTCTCTAGTAAATGTCTTGAAGTAAAACCATTTCACTTTGCTTAAAAAGGAATCCATGTAGAGACTGAAAAAGTAATAAAAAGAAAGGAGACGCAGAGATGGGGGCAGGAGGAGAGAAGATGCTTGAAGAAGAAATTGTGAAGAAAATATTTTAAAAATTCTTCCAAATTTCATAATATTCTAAACCATAGCTGTGAGACAAACAAATCCTGCATATCCACTTCTCTTTGGAATGAAACCTGGGTACCCACAAATTCACCCACTTCCTTTTCCCCTTTCTATCTCTCCATTGGACTTGGGAGATAGTTCAATAACACACTAATAAAATTTAGTCAACTCAAAACAAGAAACTGGCACTATATTTCTTCAAGCCCAGACCATCACCTAGTACCCCTTTCCTGTACTCTTCTTCCTAGACAGGTCACACCCACTCTTCCTCTAGAGGCCCCTTTCTTCCTACCCAGAACCCCCCCCCCCCACTGACCATTCCCCAAGTTTTCTCTCCACACCTTCACCTGGCACAAACGTAGAATACATCCCATCACAACCTCTCTCCACTTCATAGATGGGTAACTGCCCAAAAGACCAAAAAGATCTGTACTTAGATGTGACATCATCCTCCCCTTTATTAAGGGCCCAATGGCATATTTGCTTTATAGATGTTTTTTTTTCTTTTTCTCTCTCCCTATGTTCAGAGGGCAGAAAAGAAAATGGCATTGTAACTCCTAAAGCTGGCATGAGTGAAGACTCACCATTCTTATGCCACTCATCTTTCCAGGCATGCAAGCGTTCTATACGATAACCTGCTCTTCGTTTCATGGGCAGTCAGAAAGTTCCTTTCCTGGGTGAAATTAGGGTGGTTGTTCCTAAGCATCAACTATCTTTGATTTCATTCTTTGATTGCTTTTGGTCCTAGTAGAAAGGCTCCCTTCCTCTACCCCATTTAGATTTCCTCTGTGGCTTCTTGCCATCCACTCTGCTGGGCTGGTTTCCTTTCTGTCCTGAATTCCATGTCTTCCTCTGAATGGATTTCATGACCCATCACCCTCAGTCCATAATCTGTCTTCATTCATCTGCATCTGTTCTGTCAACTACAGGAGGGACGTTGCATGCAATGATTTGTGGAGACAGACCATGGAAGGTCTAGAGTTGGTAGGTTCTGGGAGGTTGACAGATGCTCTTTAAATTAACATCTCACAAGGAAAACAGACATTTCTCGGATTATTGTTCGATGCAAAAACTGCTGCTTTGCTAAAGTAAGCAGACAAGTGATTTGGGGACAGGACTAAAGAACACGCTTCTTGTTTGAGGACAAAGAAGACCAAGATGAGAAATAATTGCTTGGCCTGGAAGGTGCTTTCAGCATGTATTAAGGGAATCCCATTCTGAAGTGTGTAAAAAGAATCAAGGGCATGGAAATAAAGTCAATTGAATAGCTAGAAGTAGCAAGATAAAATAAAGTAATGGAGATAGAATGCTGAAAAATTGAGAATACTATTTCCTGTCAATGTCTAGCATTATAGTACGCTCTAGTGGCTGGATTATAGATTAAGATGCTTTCAGAATAATAAATAAAATATTTATTATTAATAAATAATAGGAAAGTTTTATAAATGCAAAGAACATTGACAATACACATAACCTTTAATTTTCTGTTGTTATTTGGTGGTGGGGGGGGTGTTTCACACCAGCTATGCTTAAGGCTTATTACTGGCTCTGTGCTTGGAACTTCTGGTAAGATTCAGGGGATCATGTGAGATGCCAGGGATAGAACTTGGGTATGCAAGCCATGTACCCTAACCACTGTACTATCTCTCTAGCTCTACACTCAATAAACATCATGTAACTAAAATATCATATGCTGAAAAATCTCAAGAACTTCTCATGGTGCTCTCAAATGAGTATCAAGTTACTATTCTTTATTTATCTTAGCTCCTATTTTATATGTAAATAAAAATGTTCTAGAATGTTTATACACCTTTATACTTTTTCAATCCAATTTTTAGTTACCAGAAAAGGTAACAATGATCTATGCAGTCAGTTATATTTTACATATAAGTTGGTGATCATCATTTCACTTCCTATTTGACCATTCCAAATAGAACAGAAAATTACCTAAATTTCTCTTTAAGTAGCATTGGAAAGCTGCAAGAACTGAATAATAATATACTAATATATTCATTTGTTTTTCTTTTCCATTAATGATATATAGTACTTGATGAAATACATTTTAAGATATAAAAGAAAGGAGTAGTTGATAGTTCCATAATTGTAAAGTATTTGCAAAGAGAACAGCAGAAAAA
>PVKC010014295.1:0-22281 GCA_004027635.1 Crocidura indochinensis | reverse complement strand
GGGAGTCACTCAATCTAGAAGTCCCTGGGGAGAGGGTGGAGGACTTGGGAGACAGAATGGGTATGGAGGTGGAGGGAGAACAACTTGGTGATGGGAATTCCCCTGATTCAATGTTTATTTGTAAATGGAATATTACTGTGAATATCATGTAAACCACTATGATTAAAAAATAAAAAATAATTTAAAAAATAAAAAAAAAAATAAAGGTTTGACCTGTTCTACTATCATATCTAGCCAGTGGAGCACATTTTGAGTCTTTATCTCCCATGACTCTCTTCTGCATTGTTCTTAATAACTTGCCATTTCATGTGAGTATTTGCACTTCTCTGAGTACTTGTAAAAGGATTTCCAAATAATCATTAATCCAGATTAAAATTTTAGAGGAGAATTTTAGAAAATAATGCCATTAATTCTTTTGTTGAGGATAGAGTGGCCAACATTAAAAGAAAATTGCTAAAGTTGCCTATTCCACTTACATGGAATCATGATGAAAATTGTTTCTTCATTTATTGCTTCCACCTGAATAGCAATTCTATGTAGAAAATCAGATCAAAGCACACTATTTAATAATTCATCATCTCTTACTTTTGACATTCTTAAGTTGTGTTGACTTTTATAACACTGGTTATGGTAGAAGAATAATATTAATATGTGAGCTGATATTTAAAATACATACTACAGCTGAATATTTGTAAAGTCGTTTGAATGTTATCTTGGGTTTAAAATACGGTAGAAAAAAATCACTCCTAGTGGCTGTTGCAATAAATGTAGAACAGTATTTATCTCTGAATTTTCTAGAAAAGACACATTCTTATAAATCAGGGGTTTCTATTCTTAAATGGAGACCCATTGGATTGGTCATGAAATGCTGATCTGTGAGTGGCGAGTTTTCTGATTTCAACACTAACAAAGGTGTTCAAAGAGTGTTCTTTCTTCTTGGTATTCTAATGACCTCTCAACACTGAATTGAGATAAAGCAATAGAAGCTACTAATAGAATTTTCTGCAGGAAAGCCCATAGTGAATTGCTGACTTCACTATGAACTCTGGTATGATAGGACACTAAAAACAAAGCTATGGTAAAGAAAGGGGAATGGAACATTAAAAGGATATACTATTAAAAAAATAAGCTAAAATGGCAGAAGTCTTGTAAAACATTATATGATTTAATGTAAGCAGTTTTATTTTGTTAACTATGAAACCAGTCTGTTATCTTTTTGGTTTAAATAGAAATGCACATGTTTTTACTGCTTGCAATATGAGGTTGATATTATATATTACCATAAACAAAATGCAATAATGTCACAGAAAAATTTCTATCAATTATGAACTTAATTTTTACACACATTGGATACTTATCTCACTTCAGATTTTGCTCTACTGAGAAATTTTCTTTTAAAGAAAAATGGTTTATACAGTTCACTTCCTGCAATAATCAAGGTCTTTCTAACCTGATATCTGAAGGTTATGCTTCAGTGAATAATTCAGTAGGTTAGTGAAACTCTGGCAGCAAAGAAAGTGCTAATCTTAGATGGAAGCTGTGAGGGATATTAAGAAACAATTGCAAAAAGTGACATATTTAATAGAGAAAGATTACACCGTGCTACATCTATTTAATTTGAATTGAATAAATTTTGCCAGTATTTTATGAGATGCAGAAGCGAAATTATGGGAAACTTCATACTGTCACTTAAGTCTAGGAGAGACAACGAAGGCCTTAAAATATTCTATTATGAATTTTTAAAGACTTCTCTCAATCATAGAGAAGAATTTGAAAAATAATTAAAATATAATTCACTGATAGGCTTTATTAATTTGAATTTAAAAAAATAAAGGTCAGGAGAAGGTGATTTACAAATAGATAAATAAGGTGAGCAACTAAATAGAAAGCGTGTTATTTGAGGCCTTGAAATCAGGGAATTTTTCTGGATTGTGACTGAGTGAGGCTGATTTCTTTGTCCATTTTTCAAGGGAAATTTAGTTGATCTGGCTGAGACAAGCCTAAAATTAAGAATAATTGCAAGTGTGAAAATGTTAGGGGACAGTTTATGGCTTTAATCACTAAGTAGATCTTCATATAAATCTATCTCTGACATTAATAATTATCTTCCACAATGTGCTCTCTTGAAATAATTTCTTAAAAAAACATAAATATCTATAAAGCATAGCTTAGCATTACTTAATTTAAACTTTTAAAAGTCAAAGTTCTTTATAAATTAATTTTAATTAATTTAAATTCATTAAACTGTGAGAATTAACTATCCTAAAATAGTTCAGAATTCATTGTTTCTAGCCAGAATATAGTCCATGAAAAATACAAGACCTCATGAACTATTTCTGGGGAAAAATGCATAACTAATCTTTTTTCTTAGCAAGTCACAGTACAAATTAACCTACTAAATAAATTTAATTGTATATAAATATGTTTCTGTGCATATAATATATAGAAATATATAAAAATACTTTGTCTTTGCGGGGGGTTTTTTGTTTGCTTTTGAGCCACACCTGGTTGCACTCTGGGTTACTCCTAGCTCTGTGCTCAGAAATCGCTCCTGGCATGCTCTGGGGACCATAAGGGATGCTGGATCTCAAATCGAGGTCCATTCCGGGTCATCCACATTAAGGCAAAAGCTCTACCGTTGTGCTCTCACTGAGGCCCAAAATGATTTTTTCTTTTTTTTTTTCTTTTGCCATTTACTCCTTCTCTCCTTGGGTAATACTCCTGGTGGGCTCCAGGGATGATTTGGGGTGCAAAGCCAATCTGCATTGGCTGCTTGCAAGGCCCTACCTGCTATACCATCTTTCCAGGCCCTCAAAATACTTCAAACTAAAATTGTCTAATTTCATATTTTCCTTTTTTATTGACTTCCGAAGTCTATATGTTTCTATACAGTGAATGAATGCTCTGCAAAATGTTTGAGAAAATTGTTCTTGGCATTGCTGTAAACTGAAAGTTTGATTCCCCACAAGCACACACTACCCTTTTGGATCTATCTCAGTTCCACCTCTCAAAGTGAATGCACTGGAAGAAGAGACTTAAAATCAATTAAGTGCATTCTAGTTTTGGTTTGAGGGCTATTCCCAGTGATGCTCAGGGCTTACTTCTAGGTCTGTTTACTCCTTGCAGAACTTGAGAGACTATACAGGGTTCAAGGGTTAAATAGGGCAAGCATCTTTCTCATTGTACTTTTATCCAGTTTAAAAAAATAATTCAATTTAAATGTAATATTGCAGGCACTGAGCACAGTGCCAGATGTTAGCCCTGAGCTCCACGGGGAGAGTCCCCTCCCCCCAAAAAGAAGATAAAGAAAAATCGTTAATACACACACATCATAGTAATACCTAACAAATATGAAGTATTTATCATTGACAGTCTTATATAATAAGTTTGCTATTTTTGCTCTCATTTCTTAGACCTAGGTTGTATCGTAATAAAAGATTTCTTATTTGGAAACTGAATGTTTTGTGTTCCCATTCTGTGAAATCCACCATTTTAGGTATTCCACAAAATTTCTTTTGTTGCATGTAGGATAAGTGTGTCTGAGTTGTATTTTATTTTTTTAAATCTAGTCACTTGGCTTATGTGAAGCAGGCTGAGCATACTCAGGAAATTGATATCAGCCCCTTGATCTTCCAAATATGACTTTTAAGACTTGGGTATTAAATCACTTGAGCCACTTGCCATTGGGTGTCTAATTTAACACGAGTATTTCTTAGAGTTCCTATGAGGGATTTAGATTATTTCTTTACTTCCTCTTTGCTATTTCCAGCACTTTCCAAATAAACTATTTACACTTGAAGCTTTGTTTCAAAACCTACTTCTGGGTGAACCCAATCTACGATGTCTGCAACTCTTTCAAGTAAAAGAAGTGCATATTGGTTGTGATGCACCCACACAGAAAAATAGCTTCTTCTGGGACTTCAAACTACTCTGAAGTCTAGATTTCTGTCTGCATTTGTTATGTGCTCTAGTTTATTCCATTGCCTTTTCCTAAAAATCTTATTACTCAACAGATTACCAAAAAATTGACAAAAATAAAAAAGCACCTTATAAGGCCAGAAAGACACTAGATTAGTAGAGGCAAGTTAAAATAAGATTAACCATTTAGTTTGATATCCTATCCCATAACTACACACAGAGAAAATCGAGTTTCTCTCAATTTTCCTGAAATTTCCAGGGAGGAATGTAAATTCTTACTTGGAATATACTTCAGGGTCTAGCTTCTGTGAAAAATCTTTTTATGAAAATGCTTAACTCACAGCAATTCATTAGCAGTATGTGCAATGACTAGTAAAACCGGACAGAGTAGGAAATGAGAAATATTTGTGTTATTTTTAATAACAGGAGAGTTATATTTCTTCCCAGGGAATTAGCAGCCATTGTCAACATTTTACCCATTATTACTACCATGGACTATGAAATAGTTTTCAGTGCATCACGGAGTCTATCTAATTTTGCCTAAAATCACCCCTGTAGCATAATGTCTCTTCTTTCTGACTATTCTATTTTTGAGAAATATTTGCTGTTACTTAGACCCTCAGAATTACATTATCTTCTCCCAATCCAGTACAATCATTTTCTTCTCTCTAAGAAAAATTCTGGCATTAGTTGTGTTCATACACTGCTAACACAGATATCATTTACTATTCATATATATTAGGAACAGTCAAAGCAATGTGTTTTTTGTAATTAACTACCCTTCATCAGTATGTTGAAATTAGTAACTTGATTAAAAATTATAGTATTCAACACAATTTTGAGATCTATCTGGGGCCGGAGAGATAGCATGGAGATAAGGCATTTGCCTTTCATGCAGAAGGACAGTGGTTCAAATCCCGGCACCCCATATGGTTCCCTGTGTCTGCCAGGGACGATTTCTGAGCATAGAGTCAGGAGTAACTCCAGAGCGTGAGTGGGTGTGACCCCCCCCCAAAAAAAAAACCAAAAAAACCAACAAAAAATTCTCTTGCCCTGCTCTGAGATCTATCATATTTAAAATATCAGTATATATTTAGGTTTTACAAATTTATTCTATCTATAAAAGCAGAAACATAAATATATAAGCAGCCCAAAGTTTTAAATATATTGTTGTATACAGAAAAATACTTTAAAATCTAATTATATTAATGGTTAATACATATTTAATAAATAAAATATCAATAATCATTTATCATTTGACATGGACAATAGGACAAGAGCTATAACGATGGACCTATATTAATAGATTACATTTTAAAGGCATTTTTCAAAGCTATGATAAAAATTTTAACAAAATATATGGAAAAATAATTCTATTTTTTTGAGGAGACTGCATTCATCAATCTTACTCCTAGCATGGTGCAGAATAATTGTGGTACCAGGATTAATTCTCCCATTAACTGTGTGCACAAGCATTCTTTCCACTCTAGTGTTACTCTGGCACAATTTAGAGATTATTTTAATGGTTCCAAACTTATTTTTATTCAAATTTTCATACAGTTTTTAATATATGTGTTATTAGGGCCAAACCATAATATGTTGAGAATAGGAGATAGTTCAGCTACATGCAAGGCAAGTACACTACCAGTTTAGCTATCAGTGAGTCCATTGGAATCATCCTTGAATCAAAACCAGAAATAAGCCCTGAGCACCAATGGGTGTGGACCCAAATATGAATGTGTGCATGCATGTACATATGTATACACATATATTTTCTTCCAGTTGGACACTAAAATTCTTACATATAAATTAACATATTATATGTTTTATTTATTATTTAGGCTTGACACCATAACAACATATTCCAATTTAGTCTTAGCTTTGCACCTAGGAAACAAGAGGCCATATGTAGTACAAAATTTCAAGCCCTGGTTAGCCACATGCCCTAACAACTATCTCCTAAGATTCTTATTAAATTAAAGTAGTTGTGACTCACTGCTACTTGTTCAAAATTCAATACTGACCCTACTGGCTAAAGTTATATAGTATAGTAACCATAACTATTTTTATTATTTAACCTAACATATATAAGGGTACACATATGTATAGAGAGATGCAAAATTAGAAATTTGGGGCCGGCGAGGTGGCGCTAGGGGTAAGGTGATTGTCTTGCAAGCAATAACCAAGGAAGGACCGTGGTTCGATTCCCCCAGCGTCCCATATGGTCCCCACACGCCAGGGGCAATTTCTGAGTGCTTATCCAGGAATAACCCCTGAGTATCAAATGGGTGTGGCCTCCCCAAAAATAAAAACAAAAACAACACAAAATGTAGAAATTTAACTTTCACTATAGTTACTTTAATATTTTTCTTCAATATTCTTACTTTTTTTTTTACATGCAATGCTCTTACTTTTGATATGCCATATTCTATGTTCTAAAATAAATCACTTCTCTAGTCTACCATGGATCTTAAAGAAAATAAATCACAAACTGGTTAGAACTTCAGAAACGTTTTCTTTTAGTTTATCACAGTTTTTATTTATTTATTCAACACCTTTATTATCTGCCTCTGAATTTCAGAAACTATGACCAAAACTATGACCAAGTATGATTTTCATTTCACTGTATTCAGATTTCACTATTTATTTATTGGTTTGAGGGTACTCTTTCAATTTATTCACACTATTGTAAAAGGTCCACAAAAGGAAAGAGTGAAAATAATAGTAACTCTACAATATGTACAGGGACAGTCACAGAGTCATTATTTTACCACTTATCAAATGTTATACTACGATTAACATGAACAATAAAGAAAAAAAATGAATCTTGTACAGCAAAACAAAAGTTTCTGGCTTTTTATTATATATTCAGAGTGAACCCAATGAATACTGGTATTTACATAAAACATTAAAACAGAAGACCATAAATACACCAGGTAAATATTTGCCTAACACACCGGCAACACAGGTGATCTCCGGCACCACATATGGTCTTATCAGCAAAATCAAAAGTAAGCTCTGAGCATTGCTGAGTGTGATCCCAAAACAAAATTAATTATTTAAAAAATGTAAATAGGGCAAGTACTATGACCCAAGGGAAGAGACATTAGCCTAGTATGTAGCTGATCTAAGTATTATTCCAAGAATCACATAAGGTTCTCAGCATCACTCTAAGAATGATCCCTGAGCATAGAGCCTCAGTAAGTACTTGAGTACCACCGGTGTGACTCGAAAACAAAACTTAAAATATTTACAAGTATATCCAGCATTGTGGAAATTTGCATTTTCTTCTCTTTATAAATATATGTATAGATATAGATATCTACACATATATTGATATATGTATCTACATACATGTTATATGTATAAATGTATATGTATATGTATGTGTGTGTATATATAAATATATGTCAGAGTTTAGTTTACTCCTTGACTCTCTACTCAGGGACTTCTTTAGGTGTGGTACTCATAGGACCCTGTGTGATGCCCAGGATCTAACTGAGGTCAGGGTAGACACTTTAACGCCAGTACTGTCTCTCTGGACCCTCCACTATTTTCCTTTTAAAGCATACGAACAAAGCAGAACTAGTATCCTCAGCTTGGAGAGTGCTTAGTTTCCAGAGTCAGCTGGCTGAAGAGAGCATCAAGTTCCCCATCTTGGAATTGCTTTCCACAGGCAGGCAATGTGTGTCTCTTCGCATTCCTGCTTTTCCATAGTTTAATCCTTTCTTGAGTTTTTGTGTGTTATTTTAGTTTGAGAACACTCAAAAATGTTCCACATAAATTAAGAGTAACTGTGTTCTTATTTTATATTCTTTATATTTAAGAAAAGCTTCAAAGGCCCTCTTTTTTCTCAGAGTGCAAAGGAAACTCCTGTTACCTTACATTGACTGGAAAGACCGCTGCCTAGTTTCAAATTTTGCCCTCAGTCCATCTTATTTCAAAGACAAGACTAAAATACTTAGGCAAAATCTTTTCCATCTGTGTTCCTGTGCTAGCTTTACTTTGAAAAAAGTGGTTTACACTTTCTTCCAGAAGATGGGACATGTCTTACCTATTTTTTTCCCTTTCAACAAACACATCTACACTATAGGTTATATATCAGTAAAAGATCAATCACTGAAAATAAAACAAAACAATGAATCCCTTAAAAAGAGTAAATATATTTATTTTTAAATTTTCCCCACTTTGATTGTAGCCCTCAATCTACTGGTTGGGAGATTTTAGAGAAAGTAGCGATAGGCTTTTAGTTATAGATCCCAACAATCAAAATTTTAGCTTAATCAGAGGCATTGCGAATTTGTACCAAGTAAAGCATTCAGACCCAAACATTTCCAAGTCACTGTCATTGTGCAAAAATAAACAAAATAATGACCCATCAGTCTGGGTCCAAAATATGTGATTTACTGGCTCTTTTTAGACACCGCATAGAAAAGACATTTGTCTTCTAAGATACCAGCCTTTCTACTTTTGCCCTAAATCCTATAATTTTCACTTACCTTCTGTTTCATTTCCTCTCCATCCATCCATCTCCTCACTTCTGCCTTCAAGCTCACCCAAGACATTCACTATTAAAACAAAAACAAAATTCAACATAGCTTCCAACTAAAATGTATTTTATTTTTCCTTTCACTTTATTTTAAATGAATTAATAAATGTACTTTATTTTAAATGAATTAATTTTCCACATCTGTCTCTAGATGTATATTGAGTAATGTATATTAATATTTGAATATACATACATTTTAAATTTATTATATAACCATTACAAATGCTTTCCAAGCTCCTACCACTAATCCAACTTCCTTTTCCATAGACAATCACTTTGACCACTGTGTAAGCTATCCATATATATACATAAAACACATGTTATATAATGAATATTATTTATGCAGTTATCACATTGATCCATGACTACTTTTTACCACCTAATAGTAGCATATCTTGAGGGCTACAGTAAATAAGACAAGGAAAAGATCAGGTTTGTTTTTGTTGTTTCCAACACATTTTTATTTAAAACTGCCTCTGGGCTGGGGCCAAAGTTATAGAACTATGGGTAGAATGTTTACCTTCCATATGACCAACAAAGGTTTGATCCCTTAGATCCCAAATGATCCCCTCAAGCACCACCAAAAGTAATTCCTGAATGCAGAGCCAGAAGTAACTTCTGAGCTTTGCTGAGTGTGATCAAAGAACTATCCTCTGCCCCCAAAATGACTAAGTTGAAACACTATATTTTATTACCTGCTAATAAATACTTAGTTTCCTTCAAACATTAGATATCGCAGTAATGCACTGTATATCCTAGACATGTCATTTCTCACCCAAGAAATACATTTATAATTTTTTCAAAAATAATTAAATTTTCAAATAGGTCTCTAGATGTATGTAATTAATACATGGATAACCATCAAATTTGATTTTTTCTTTTGTAGTCATAAAGTATTTTGGGGGGGTTTAGGATCACACCTGGCAGAGCTCAAGGGTTACTCTTGGCTCTACACTCAGAAATCGCTCCTGGCAGACTTGGGGGACCATATGGGATGCCGGGATTCAAATCACCTTCCTTCTGCATGCAAGGCAAATGCCCTACTTCCATGCTATCTCTCCAGCCTTAGTAGTCATAAAATATTTTTGAGATGATATTTGTGGCTATTTACACTGGTTGAAAATTAACCTTGCATAATGAAGATCTGAATTCTATTCCCAGTAAAAACTAAAAATATAAATGCAATCCTCTGACAAAGTCATTTGGTATCCTGAAAACAAATGGCATTACACATAACCAAATATGAGACCAACACTAAAACTACAAAGATGTGAGGAGGCAAGAGCAAGAATGTGTGTGATTTTTTTCATGCACAACTAATAAATAAATAAATAAATAAGTAAATAAATAAATAATAGTCGAAGCCTAGTCATTGCAACGATGATAGTAAAAGAATGGGAGGGGTGGACAATCTTCCTTTTCTTCTTTCAACATATTACTATTTTTCTGTTTCCTAGTTACAAGTAACCCACTTATTAGTCCTTATCATCCTTATTTCCCAGGTCCCCTGTTAACATTAATTTTGTGCCCTTCTATTTATGAACCACACACTGAAGGATTTTTTTTTATGTTTAAACAAAATTTCTGCCTTCATGATTTCTTGATTTTCTGAGGACACACTCATACTTCTTTCTACTTCCACTGCATCTTATTTACAACTGATTCTTGTTGACAATTAACTCATTGATTGTTCTGATCTTTATAATATTACTGTTTTAATAATTTAGTTATTGTACAATATCCGTTTTTTCTCTGTCTTTGGTGCTTTGTTTTGGAATCACATAGAGTGGTGATGGGGGCATACGCCTGACTTTGGTTTCAAGGTACAATATGTGGAACCAGGGATCAAACCAGGATTAGCTACTTACAAGGTAAATGTTTTATCTGCTGTGCTACTCTCTAGCCTCTAATCCCCGCCTCATTTCTATATACTTTGATTGTTCCTTAGCTTTAGTTAGCATAAAATTGTATCTTTAGTGAAATTTTTATTTATTGCAATAAATATTATTGAATATTAAATTGAATAAAAAATGAATCAACAAATTAAATATAAATATTACAGAATGTCAACTAAAATTGTCTGAGAGGACAAGCCCTTCTAGACATTTTATCTATTTGTCTTTTGATAATTAAATGAATAAAGCCCCAATTTTACATATCCTAAGATTCATCAATTTTAATCCCTTATGATCATCATATTATTCATACAAATTTGACATCCTTATGAAGATGTTCTTAAAAAATACTGTACTGGGGTCAGAGTGTAAACATAGCAGGTAAGGCATTTGCCTTGCATTCGACTGATTGGGGTTTGATTCCTAGAACCTCATCCCATATGGTCCCCACAGCCTGCCAGATGTAGTTTCTGAGTATTGACAGGTGTGCCTCCCCTCCCCAAATAAAAGCAGTAAAAGAAAATAATACTGGGGCCGGAGAGATAGCATGGAGGGTAAGGCGTTTGCCTTTCGTGCAGAAGGTTATAGGTTCAAATCCCGGCATCCCATATGGTCCACCAGCCTGCCAGGAGTGATTTCTGAGCCATAGAGCCAGGAGTAACCCCTGAGCGATGCCGGGTATGACCCAAAAACAAAAACAAAAAAAAGACAGAAAGAAAAAGAAAAGAAAAGGAAAAGAAAAAAGAAAACAATACTGTTTATTTCAAATCATTTACAAATATGTGTGTTCTATTTATATAATTCTATATGTCCCTAAAAGATAGTAATCTGTCTTTTTCTTCACTTTGAGAAAGTTTTGCTCTCACAATATTAATTTGGGTGAGCCCCACCTTACAATTTTCAGGCCTTACTCCTGAGGTTATGTTTAGGGATCGATCACACCTAGTGATGCTCACAGGACCAGCCTGCAAGGCATTCTCCGTATTTGCAGAATGATGTCTTCATCCCTCTGTATTTGTCTCTTTTGCTTCCTTTTATCTTCTAGATACTGAGAGGCTCAGGGGGAAAAAAAACAACCCTGGATTTTTTTTCTCCCATAAAAATTGCAGAGCTTGGGGCTGGAGTGATGGCTCAGTGGTGGGGCGTTTGCCTTGCAATCGGCGGACATAGGGCAGATCACGGTTTGATCCCCGGCATCCCATATGGTCCCCCAAGTCGTATCTGAGTGCATAGCCATGAGTAACCCCTGAACGTCACTGGGTGTGGCCCAAAAATTAAAAAATTTTTTTCAGAGCTTAAGACTACTTTTGTATGATATACACAATTGTTCACATAAGCACTGTTCACCACCTCCGTGTCTCTAATATTATTCTATAATAGATTGAGGAATGTTGTATGATGTTTTGTCCTGTCCATAATTTAGCAACCTATCCGGGTGTTTTCTTGTCTCTGAATAAGATCATTCATTCAGCCGCCTGTGTAATATTACTCTAATTATGGCACATTATAAAATATTAGGTAGTCTCAAAATTTTAGTCAATAAACAGCTTAAATGCAGGATCAAGGATACTGTGATACTTGATAAGGTCGTGTGAATTAGAAATGACATTAAGAGGCTCTCATCCTAACTCTGCCTCTCTTTCCTATTGTCCAGGTTCTTTTCCTCTTTGTCTTCCATTTTCTCATTGAATAAATAATGATTTAGGCTAGAAAATGTGAAGGTCCATTTAAGTCCTAATGATCTATTTAGAAGTGAGAGCTCTGGAGATAGAAAACCTGCCTCCCAGATACAGTTCCACTATTTCCTGGTAAGTGAATCTTGGCAAGTTATTTAAGTTTCCAAGTCTCTATTGCCTTATTTTATATTTGAGCCTAATGATGCCTACTTTACAACTTCACACAGTGATTGTGGGGTTCGACTAATATACAGTAAGAAAAATAATTATCAATGTAAGGCTCTTCCAGATGCAAATACTATTAAGATATAGCATCATTATCATTTCCTTAATTATGAGGAGACAACTCAAACTCTAATTACACAGTGTTAGATGCAGGGCATGCAGCAAATAAACATGGTGTGGTACACCCTGGTCTCTATAATTGAGCTGGATTTTTGTTTTGTTTTGTTAACAGAGGTTTTATATTTTTTATTTTGTTTTCTTTTATTTGTTTTAAATTACTTTAGTTAAACACTACAGTGATAAGGTTGTGTATAAGACTGTCGCTTTTGTTTTGGTTTGTTTGGTTTTGTTTGAGCGTTACACCTGGCAGTACACAAAGCTTACTACTCCTGACTCTGTGCTCAAGGGAACACTCCTAGCAGTATGCAGGAGATTACATTGGATGTTGGGTATCAAACCTAGGTCAGTGATATGCAAAGCAAATGTCTTGCTAATATATTATTACTATAGTGGCAGCAAATGTCTTGCTATTATATTATTACTATAGTCACAGCGTTCTATTTTTATATGAAGCTAAAAATTTGATCCTGAAGAGATAGTTTAAAGGACTGAGCTCAAACTTTATATGCAGTGTCTGGTTTGACCACTCAATGCCGTATGGTCCTTAAGCACTGCAAGGAGCAAACACAGATCTGTTTATTGTTATTATCATTATTATTATTATCATCATGATCATATCATCACCATCAGTATTATTAACAACTAAGTTAATAATACTCTAGGTTTAAGTTTCCTAAATAATCACAATAAAGTCCAGCATTGAAAATTTGATTTCAATTGTGCTTCCAAATAAAACAGGAAAAAGATGGAGAAAGGGTTGTGTGTTTGAATGACTGAAAAAGAAAGGGAGAAAATCTGTAAGATCCGTGGTGAATGTGTAATAAAAATAATAGTTGATAAAAATGGTGACTTTTTATCATAATGATTTTTTATCCTTTTAAGGTAAATTGAGGAGCCATTACGTAGACGTCATTTCTGAGGAAAATGAATACTGATATAACTGATAATTGCCAGTCAGGATTGATAACAAAGTACTGATACTGTTATTAAAATAGTAGTTAACATTGTTACATATATATCCAGCACAATAACCTAAATAAAAAATTATGTGGACTTCTTGGGCTTAATCTTGATTATTTTCAGGTCTTAAAAATAGGCCAACAACTTTTTAATATGCTAAATAAAATTAAGCACATGAGTCTATCTTTAAAATACCAGTAGTATATTATTACTGTTTTTATCTTTTATTTTTATAAGAGTGAAAATTGACCCTATTTGTCTATTTGATGATTTACTTTGTTTGCTTATATAATGTAGCATTTTCCTAATCAGTCACATTTATTTCTATTCCAATTAGAAACTAAATGAAAAGTTTAAAGCCATCAGACATTATCATTGCAATAATGCTACCAACTGGAAGCAATTGAAAATTTTGAGAACGTACTTGCCTTAAATGCTTTAGGCTTAAAATGCTTTTTAGAAATCCAAGGGCAATTATAGCACTGATTTTAACAACATGAATTGGTCAAAGACACAAATTGGAAAAGGTTGTGTTTCATGGAGCATGATGCATTTACTTTTTCATATACACAATGTTATTCTATTTAAAAAAAATAACAGACTGCTTGAAATATGACAGACTAAAGTTACTGTAAGCATGGTTATGTAAAATTAAAGAACCATAGGCATAATAACCGCAAAGAATGAAAAAGTGATGTCTCCTCAAACCTCAAAGATACTGGGTGCATTTACGTATGATCAAATGTAGTTAATGGGCTTAAGCAATTTACCAAAGCAAAGAGATCAGAGTTTTTTCTACTTTTGTATGTGTGTGCATTTCTTTAAAGATATATTTGTTTTATTTCTAATAAACATTGCCATTTATAAATGCACCTTTTCGTACATATAGTGCAAGATGATTAGTATTGTCTCAAAGATCCTTGAACATTATAATTTTGCTTGTTGGAAGGACATTGAAAGGTGCTTTTCTACAACCTAGTTATTGTGCCTGGTAACTGAGAACTTCACGTTATATGATCTCTTAAAATATCTCCTTATTTAGATATGAGGCACCTACTATAGCTCTTTTGCTTAAAGTCTAGTTTAAAGTCTTAAGTACGGAAGAACATTCTTCTGCATTCTGTACAGACAGTCTGAAGCACCCAGTTTCCACTTAAAAGAGGGTTGCAGTGTGCTTTTCTCTTACAAAGCAAGAAGGAAGGTAGAAATAAAAAGCTTAGAGTCTCAGTTATATGTAATTAGCAAAAATTGTAATAGAAAACAGTCTACAAGAAAGTAACAAATGAAACTCTCTTGAAAGTGGATGCCTCTTTTTATTTCTGGCTATTAAAAATAAAGTCCTTAAGGGTAGATGTTTACAAGATACACATGTACATAAATATGACATAAAATACATAATATAAAAACTTTAGCTGTATATATGTATAAGATTCCCTTTAAAAAGGAGGATGAGAGAAAAGAGAAAGCCAGAGAAAGGAAGCAAAGACAAATAAAAGAAGAAAGAAGAAAAGGAAGAAGGAAAGACTGAATTTATGAAGAGGGGATCTTACAGGATCTGGAAACCACTTCATTTGCTTTCATGCCCTCTACTTCCTAGCAGCTATTGAGCTGAGTGGAGCATTCTTACCTGGCTTAAAGAAGAAAAGAAAAATCTCTTACCTTTTCTTCTATAACCCCTCCAATTAAATCCCTGCCAACAATATCTGTACTTACTTTCAAAGCATCTCTATATAATTCAGGAGATTATATATAACTGTACTCTGGAATTGAAAATACTCAATTACATTTTTCCCATGGAAGGCAAATATAAAAAGGAAACCAATTTAATTGATAGTCTATAGTTTTAAATCTATAGTAAAGCAGAGAAACAATAAAAAAAAATGCAGACTGGTAATAAGACTAAAATTTAGAAAACATAGATTAAAGTCAGGGCATTTATGAAATACTAATTAAAGGGGATATGTTTGAATTGTGAAGGTGAATATTACTTTCAGAGAGCATCATAAATAGTGGAAGAAACCTAAGAAAAATATAATTATATCGCCACCTAGTGGATACTGAAAGCAAAGCAGGTATAAGAAGCCAAAAGCAAAAAATTTCCATCTAGTAAAAAGCAGCAAAACATGATAGTAATAAAAACCTTGAAAAGAAACCCCATGTTGGTTTATGACATCTATAGGTATTATAAGGAAACGAATGTATAATTTATTTCAGTTTTTAAAACATAAAACCATATTATCTTCTTTCTAGATAATAGAAAATAATCTCTTTATGAGTGAAGAGTCTTCAACCAGTACTTTGGCCAACTTTCTATTTGTATATTTGAACTGTGAATGGCAACTTATATAAAAAAAAAACATGAATTTTAAATAAAATTATTTATTTTATTTACTGGATGCTTCCTTTTCAGTTTTTGTGTAATGAAAATAGCAAGATTGATGATTATCACCTGAAAATTCCAGATTAAAACATATAAAAAGGAGTACCATGGATTATATTAAGGACCTTCAATTTGGCAATTACATTGAAACTAATAAAGAAAACTTTGGACATTTAGGCAAAATGATTTAATACCTATACGTCCCAAAGGGTTACTTAGTTATAATTTAATTTCTCAAATAAATAATTTTAATTCATGATTTTTTAAATCAATACAAGAATTTAAACTCTAAGAGTAAATACGATGTTTATTTTGGATCCATCTTATGTTAAGAGAATGTCATAAATATTAAAAGCTGTAATTTACAGCCCTAAGCTCTCAAAGCAGTAGACTGGGTTTATCATAAACATGTAATATATTATCAAAAATGCTCAGTTCAAAAATATAGATCTGGAGTTGTGTTGGAGGAGTAAAAATACGCATCATTAAAAGTCAAAAAAAGATACATAACATCCAAATATCAAGATTTCTCAATGAAAATTCTCTCCTTTTTGTCTCTTCTTGACAAATACATACACACAGAGACCACATACTAATAAATGATTCTTAGAAAAAGAACATCATGAACACTAAAAATAATTCTTAAACCTAAATTAAGAATATCTTTAAAAATAAATTTTGCTTTAAACATAATTTAGAAAAAGAAAAGATTTTATCTCATTATTTAAATAAAATATGAACAACATATTCTTCATTGTAGAAAGGGATAGAAACATAATTATGGGTTAAACATCTACCTTCCTATTAAAATATGCCTTCTATATATATTTGAGTAGTTAGAAATTAACTAATGCCAGAAAAAAGAAATAAATAAGTAAAGAAAATTTAAAATAAGTCAAAAGAAGAATACACACACAAAAAGAATACAATTACAAAATATCCCAGCAATTAATATACTTAGGTTCATTTTATTTGTGGCTTTAATATTAATATATTTCTATATTTATCAGCTTTTAATTATTAAAATGTTTGTAATATTATACTCTCATTTAAGATAGTGTGATATTAAACATATTTCTTATGTTATACATCTGGTATTAAATACATTTCAAAATCAGTAGTTTAAATAAATTTACATAAAATTTCCCATGCAGTTTTATTTCCCCTTATAAGGCAAAAACATTTTTATAACTCTGCTATCCACCATCTTGTTTATT
The DNA here is from genome assembly GCA_004027635.1 of Crocidura indochinensis. Lineage (NCBI taxonomy): Eukaryota > Metazoa > Chordata > Mammalia > Eulipotyphla > Soricidae > Crocidura > Crocidura indochinensis. The sequence continues at coordinate 5,341 of PVKC010014295.1, read as the reverse complement.
TTTTTGTTTCTCACAAAACTTAACTAGCCTTATATTTGGGCAGATTTTGAATGACATTTTCATAATGTTAGCATATTTATTTTTCTCTTTAATCTCACCATCTTCATAAATTGGCATAGAAATTGTTTTCTATTTAAAGATTCTGTATGTCAAACATTTTGAGTGCTAAATTATCCAAAAATCAGAAAATTGAATTATATAGCAGAGCTTAGTGTAATTTTTCATGCCAGTGTTATGGTGACTGAGAAAGCTAATGTAGTCTTGTAGTCTTTTTCAGTCTGGAATGACAGCAAAGAAGCTCTTCTTTATACATATATGTGCATGTATGTAGATACATACATGCATGCATGCATACATACATTCATATACCTTTACAATTTTTTTCTCTAGGCACCTTCTCACTTTTTGTGAAACTAAATATAGATACTATGCCTGCTGTTGTCCTTCTACTAAAGATTTAAATTTAAGAAATAATGGATGCCTGTCTAGACAACCCTAAAATTGTTTTAGTTACTGATGTATGGATGACTGATAAATGTCATCTTTTCTGCCGGTAGTGCATTTTGAATTTAGTCTACTGACATTTGTCTATAGCTGACCTGTGCCTGCATTTTAGATTTACATGAAACACTTAAGTTTTACAACGATAAGCTTTCTGATTTCATTGTTCTTAGTCTACATCCAATACAATAAAACAATTAGATCCTCTACCATGTTTCTTCTTCCTCACATAGATGTTTTTAATTAAACCAGCAGGGAAGATTGTAATCAAACGTAAGGCAATGGAATTTACTTCATCCCTTACCTAGTGAAACAATTATTAAATTCCCTAGCTTCATATTTCTCATACCGATAAAATTAAATCTGCAGCTCTTCTAGGAAGGGCAGAGAAAGAAAAAAAAGAAAGAGAGAAAGAAAGAAAAGAAAGAAACAGTCTCAAGTAATCAAAGCCTATAGGTTTTCAGAACAATAATGCAAAATATATAACTCTGTTGTCTGGAAAATTGTTGGCTTACTCCTATATTTCATATACGTTTCTCTCATTTTCACCTTATTGGGAAGTGTGCCTATATTTTACACATAATAACAGAACAGTAGCCCTTAGAAATGTAGTTATAAGCCCTAATTAGATTATTTCTGAACAATGTTTTACAGAGTAATGGGTTACCTTGAGTTGACCCACGATACTACTCAAAGCAATAGTTTTCTTTAGTTATGTTATATTTTAACTGTGAAATTATCAAGAACTTGAATACAAAGAAAGACTAATTCAGAATATATCTCTGAGCTTTTGTTAGGCATCTCATTATCCTTCTACACCGTAGAGTGAAGCATTCCAAATATTCATTTTTACCACTGTTGACAGTGATTGGGCAAATTAAAAAACAGGCAAAGTGAGCTTTATATTTTAAACATATGGGGGGAAATCATATTTTCTAGCCAATAAACAAAGAATTAGAGCAGTTATTTTAGTGGTACCTTTGGTAATCTGAACAATGACCCTTGAAAAGCCTCAGTCTGATTTTGGTTTGTACTAAATGTTGAGATAAAATACCAGTGAAACTGTTATTCTATGAATGTGTCTTGTGTATTATATGTATAGTACTTGCTTCAAATATAAGAATCAATACCCAATCTACAACAAGCTAGACAGAGAGGGGACCACTTATACTAGCAGCCCAAAGAGAAAAGGAGGGGGAATATGGGATGTATACTGGGAACTGGGTGGAGGGAGGACAACTTTGGTGGTAGGAATTCCCCTGATTCAATGTCAATATGTACCTACTAAAATATTACTGTGAAAGATTTGTAATCCTAAAAAAAAAATACACTCCCACCTACATGTAAGTAAATATATAATGATCAACTAGGTCTATTATATGATACATGCTCTTTAAATAAAATAAATTAAATTAAAAAACAAAAAAATATACAAAAGTGTTCCCATTAGTAGTTTAGGAGACTAGAGCATAAGATGTAATATTGATTGCCACCAAATATTTGGCTCATCATAAGTACTTGAAAAATGTTAACTGAATAATGAATTCATTGCTACAAAATGAACAAATGAGTTTGATGATAATTGATATTTTGACAGTATCTCACTGAATCAAGTCTCTTCAGCATCAAAATATCAAAGCATGTATTATTTTCTAGACGATCAAGTAAAGAAATCTGGAAGTTAATTGGAAGCTAATCTGGAAGTTAATGAATTTAAGTCTTAAATGAAACATGAATACCCTAAAGAAAAATATCATAAAATAATATTATATAGAGATTATATGGGGAAAAGAAAAAACAAAACAAACTAAATGTTTTTACAATGATGTATTTATGAATTTGAAGCTAAAAAATCATTCTATGAAGAAACTAATGAAAATTAGTGTTTACTCTCTTTTGTGCTTAGGGGAAAAGAATGGATTAAAAAATCCATATTTTGTGAACAATGCACATTCTTTTTTTTTTTTTTTTTTTGGTTTTTGGGTCACACCCGGCAGTGCTCAGGGGTTACTCCTGGCTCCATGCTCAGAAGTTGCTCCTGGCAGGCACGGGGGACCATATGGGGCACCGGGATTCGAACCAATGACCTTTTGCATGAAAGGTAAACGCCTTACCTCCATGCTATCTCCCGGGCCCCAACAATGCACATTCTAATTTATAAAGTGGTCTATATGATCGGCTGTAGACAACTTTGGCCAAAACTGGAGTTTGGTCAATGATGGAGGAAATGGGGTTACATTTTTGGTCAATGAAAATTCTACAATTAATATAATTAGCAAGAAGATAATTTATTGATAGCCATTTGCAAAGATAATTTGTGCTGTCTTGTACTGCTTCAGATATTTGTTTACATGTAAGAAATCAAGAATGGAATATAAGAGAGTAAAAGAAAATACTTTCAGGAAAAAAAAATCCAAAAGGGAATATAATAAAGAAAATAAAACAAAATGTAGGTGAAACAATGATCACTCTCAAAGTGATTATTATCATTTTTTAGTAATTTTCCTAACTATTTTTCAACTATTTTTTACTAATTAACGTAAATCAACTGAAAGAAAAATTCCTTTAGTTAATAATATGGAAAAATAGATTGAATTAATTGAATTAGTTGATTTAATTAATTGAAAAAATAGATGAATTAATAAATTTACCCAGAAATTAACAGAGATTTAAAAAACAAGAAATATGAAGTCAGAGTTAATGTATAGTGAGCAGGGTGCATGCATTTAACATGACACACCAGGTTTTATCTGTTCCACCATGTATGGTTCCTTGAGCCCCTAGATGTGCCAGTAATAAGCCCTAGCAGATGAGGAGAGAAAGAAAAGAAATTCTCAAGAAATCAAGTAAGTGAGCAAGAAAGCAAACAAGCAAGAGATAGAGAAAGAGCAGAGGAAGGAAGGAAGGAAGGACGGAAGGAAGGAAGGAAGGAAGGAAGGAAGGAAGGAAGGAAGGAAGGAAGGAAGGAAGGAAGGAAGGAAGGAAGGAAGGAAGGAAGGAAGGAAGGAGGGAGGGAGGGAGGAAGAGATGGGAGCGAGGGAAGAAAGGAAGGAAGAAAGGGAAGAAGGGAGGGAGAAAGAAAGGGAGGAGGGAGGAAAGGAGGGAGAGAAAGAGGGAGGAACGGGAGATAGGTGAGAGGGAGGGAGAGATGGGAGGGAGGAAAGGGAGGGTGGGGAGGAAGGGAGGGAGGGAAAGAAAAAAGGGAGAGAGGGAAGGAAGGGAGGGAATGAAAGAAGGAAGGGAAGGAGGGAAGGAAGGAAGGAAGGAAGGAAAGGAGGGTGGGTGGAAAGGAGGAAGGTAGAAAGGAAAGAAGGAAGGGAAAGAGGGAGGGAGGGAGGAAGGAAGGAAGGGAAAGAGGGAGGAAGGGAGGGAGGGAGGAAAGCAATCAAACAAAAATGCTAAATGTATGTGCTAAATGCTCCAACTGTCCTTTTAAATACGATGGAATAAGTTTCGGGTGAGCTGGCCTTAGTTCCCATTACCATTTATTGATATAAAACTCTGGACAAAATACCATAAAAGAACTTATTCTCTGTATTTGAAAAATGAACATAAACAATTCTTTTCTGAACGAGACCAAAATATTGGAAATAAAAACTCTTAAGAGGTGATTGCCCTGTCTCTGTGTCTTTGGCCTAAGGGCTGGTTTAGGACACAGCTTAGCACAGGTCCAAACAGATTCCAAAAACCTGCTATCTTTCTGAATTTAGCAAGAAGGGAGATGGGGTCATCGAAGTCAGGAAGTGAAGGAGGGGGAGAAATTTGTATGAAAGTGATCCACAAAAACTAAATTAACTGTATAAAATCTATCCAAATCCTGAGTGAATCTAGAATCCCACAAAGTAAGTAGCTGTCAGTACACAGTTTAAGTAATGAAACCTAAAGCCTAAACCTAGATCTGTGTTGTTGCCCACCAGGTGCTACTGAAACTTTTGAAGATGGAGTCTAACTCGATTCCTAAGTGCTAAACCAACAACATTGTGCTTTTGTGAGGAAAAACAGATTCACAATTTAATATCCAAAGTCCAAAACTGATCCACAAACAAAAAATACAAATAACTGTAATTTGCTCTTTGGAGAAAAAGAATCAGCCAGCACAAGTGTGGATTTTGAGATAAGGATTTTAAAACAATGTTGTAGGTATATTCAGTGAGATGAATAAAACTATTTCATTTTATTTTTTAAAATAGGTCAGCAGAAGGAAAAGTAAATTGCAGATTGAACTATATTATTGCATTCCACATGGAGTTTGAAACCCTAAACATTGGTGATGAAGGCCATATCCTTGGAATGGTACTTAACTGGATATATTATATAAAACTGGATTTAGGTGTAATGTTCTTTTAAAAAGATTTGGAGAAATGCTTGGAGACAATAAGGAGAGGACTCTTGTTCTTGTATACATTGAACCCTCATTTAGTTGGTTCCCATGAAGGAACCAGGAAGGAGTGATCCTTGAGCTCAGAACCAGAATATAGCCCTGCGAACTGATGGTGTAAAGAAAGAGAAATGAGAGAAAGAAAGATGAAAGGTAGGAAGGAAGTAAAAAAGAAATGAAGGAAGGAAGGATAAGGAAAGAGAAAGGAAGGAAGGAAGTAAAAAAAGAAATGAAGGAAGGAAGGAGAAGGAAAGAGGAAGGAAGGAAGGAAGGAAGGAAGGAAAGAAGGAAGGAAGGAAAGAAGGAAGGAAGGGAGGGAGGAAGGGAGGGAGAGAGGAAGGAAGGAAGGAAGGAAAGAAAGAAAGAAAGAGAAAGAAAGAAAGAAAGAAAGAAAGAAAGAAAGAAAGAAAGAAAGAAAGAAAAAAAAAAGGAAAGAAAGAAAGAAAGAAAGAAAGAAAGAAA
>PVKC010014294.1:0-22285 GCA_004027635.1 Crocidura indochinensis | reverse complement strand
CTTACCTCCATGCTATCTCCCGGGCCCCCTGTGAGTATCTTCAAAGTAGGAAATCTATCCAATTTATTGGCATCTCCTCTGATTTAGTGAATCAGTATGCTCCACATGTTCTAGTACAATTTGCTAAGAATGGCATTTTTTTTTCAGTAGCTCAGACATTAGGCTCTTTAGTGATTAAAATGTTTCTTTGACTGTTTGGCATAAGTGTGCTCAAAAACATTTCCTCTGACTGTTACAGCTGGCTGACAATGTAAGTTTTGAGTTTAGCTACCATCATTCTAACTTTCTTCAAAATTCTCCAATTATATGTCCTTTAAATTTGTGTTCGGCATAGGTTAAAGAATAGTAACATTTTCTGAAATCAGAGTTAAAGCTAACACTGGTGGAGTCCAAGGTGAGGGCTGTGTCGCTGTGTCTCTACTCTTTTCTCAACAATACTTCACAGAGGTGGTGAATGAAGCTGAGCTTTCTGGTTCTGCTCGCTGACTGTTTTTTGTTTTTGTTTTTGTTTTTGTTTTTGTTTTTGCCTGAAGGAAAGGGTTCATTTACTTTCCAGAAGCTCAGTCCTTTCATTACATACTACAATCTCATTTCAAATTCATTTTCCTGAAGTGAGAGCCTCTTTACTAAAATATCTACCTAGCATTCTACCTTTTCCTAGTTCTGAGAAAGAATCCCTTCCTCTAAAAAGGTCCTAGGAAAAGTTTCCAATCTTTGCAAATTCTCAGATTGAGAAAATGAAAAGAACTGATAAGGTGCCTTTACTACAAGTCATATAAATGTGATGGAAGGAGTTCATTGGACAAAACTGCCGACATTCACTGTAGAGCTCCTCTACTTTCCAACATGCTAACTAAACTACCAAAATGAATCTGCTTATTTTTCTGGTCTTGTTATTTAACTGTTTTTTCCTAAAGGTCTAAGGTCAGAGTTTATGACATCTGCCACAGAACGAAACAAAATTAAGAACACATTTTTGCTTTAAAATTAAGCCAAATCTAGTTTGGAATGGTCCACTTTCCCTCAATTCGAGCTATATGACCTTGAGAAATGTATTTACTCTCCAAGGACATGACTTTCCTCATCTGGGAAAAAGGTGAAATAAGTGCCACCTCCAAAAGTTATGCAGCCATTACATGATGTAATTTATGTTAGAAAATGTAGCAAGGATAAGGGTTTCAATTGGTAGTGATATGCTCTCTAAAATATATGAGTTATACCTATGATCTATATCTTCTTATTAACTCAAGGGAATTTGGCATACAATTGTTTTAACAGTGCAATAAATTATCATTTCCAATGTACTATGAGATTTTCTTTAACAGTCCACTCTTCAACTTGAAGTGGGTAAATAACTGCTGCAATCATTTTCAACAAGTGATGAAGAGCTCAGAGAGCTTTTGCAAGGACATACAAAGCACTGGCAAAAGAATTAAAGTTAGAAAAATGAAAAAATATTTTTCTCATCCAGTATATAGTGTGCTTATATATATATATATATATATATATATATATATATATATATATATATAAAATCCAGATCAGTGGTCCTCAAACTATGACCCGCGGGTCACAATTTGTATTTGTTCCCATTTTGTTTCTTCACATCAAAATAAGATGTATGCAGTGTGCATAGGAATTTGTTCTTAATTTTTGTTTTTACTATAGTCTGGCCCTCCCATGGTCTGAGGGACAGTGAACTGGGCCCCTGTTTAAAATATTTGAGGACCCCTGATTTAGATTATTTAAACAATTGCCTTGTGTATATTCATAAACTTGTTTTTTTTCCTAACAACTAGAAATACTATCCAATAGTCTATCAGATGGCAAAGGTTGTAGCAATTAATTGATGGATTGAAGACATTTTGAAGCAACTGAAATAAAAGTAGATAGGGAATTAATTAGCAGCAGTATTGATGGTTGTAAAGGCATAGGTGAATGGTAATTGTTAAAGAAGGCAAGTTGGAAACTAAGTTCCCATTTCAGGTTCTTAGAATTTTGAGTCTTTTTTTTTCCCTTTTTGATTTTTCTTTAAACACATATTTCTCAGCAGTACTGGAAATTACTCAGAAATAGTTAGCTGAAAGTGGTACAATGGCAGGAGAGGGAAAGTGAAGAACTTAATAGAAGCAAAACATTCCAAATACAAAGCTAATCATTTTCATATGATGGAGAATAGTTTCTTTCTTTCTTTTGTGGACATTATCTAAAACCTTCCCAATTTGGGCCACCCACTTAGTTCACTGAGGATATAAATGTCAGAGTTCAAAATTGCAAAAATGAGTTTACTTCAGTGAAATGTTTGTTGAAATAAAAATTCTGTTTTATTTCCATCAATTGTGATGCTACAGGTAGAATATCCTCCAATCTTTAACAAAATTTAAAAATTAAAACAAGACCTTAATTTTTAGGTGAATTTTTAACTGCAAAATACTGCTAGCAGAATTTAAGGAAAATGCAAATAAGTGTAACAGACCACCTAAATCAAAGAGAAAAAATATAATTAATAGTTATCAATACTTCATCTATAGGAAATTTTATATATTATCATAACCCAAACTTCCACCTTATAGCAATAGTGGCTTTTTTATTGGGACCCACCCAGGCATTTATGAAAAAGAAGAGTTTGTGCAATTATAAATTCTATCCAAGCTTTCACTGGCCTTAGGTGTTAACAATCAAATTGAGTTTGGCCTTAATAGGAATTTGGAAACAGATTGAGACTTAAACATTTGTGTTCTTGCATTTCTATGTAGGTTTGCAATTCTGGTGAGAAATGGTACTAAAACCAGGGTCATTTCTAAATCTTTTAGGTCATTTCTACAATCTCATTAGAAAAAAGGTAGACATTGAAAGAATTTTCTATTGGTAAAATCAAGAGGATCATGTTATGTTATACTAATGTGTTATACTATGTTGTAGTATAGTAATACATTTCATTCTTTGATGTATAAATATTCATCAAATTGAATATTTATCTCATATACTAAAATTCTTAATAAATAATAGTTAACATTTTAATAAGAATTTTATTGGTGATAAATTCTGGAAAAAAAATTCAGGGTTGAATTGTTATCATTTCAGTATTTAAAGAAAAAATTTAAATAGAAATTCAAGACACTAGGTGAAAGGACTATCATTTTATGAAGAAGACTATCTCAAGTCAGAAAAATAGTTCAAAGGATTGCAGTATATGCTTTGCACGCTGGTGCTTCTGGGTTGATCTCCATAACTACTGCAAGTAACCTTCAGAGAACCACTACGTGCAATTCCAAACCCAATAAACACAAAAAGTAGACCATTTCTTTTCTTTCTTAGATCGCTAAGTTATTCCTTGAATTTTCTATTGAAAATATAGAACAGTGATATAAATTTATATTGTTGTAACTTTTTACATAAATGAAATAAAACAAGACATATGTTAGTATATGAGTTGAACCCTTGGTTGATAGAAGAGCCTCTAAACTGTTATTTCCTGAATAAGCCACAGAGAAATCTGCAACAGAAAGTATTTAGGAAAAGAAGCTGAAAGTTGAACTAAAATATCAAATCACTACGTTAATATCTTAATTAAAATAATCTCTCAGAATCTCTGCAATAGTTCACTAAAATCATTGAGACCTTTGAAAAAGTATGTTCCAAATAAGTACATTAATTCTTCACAATTGAACCACTCATAACAAGTCTTTCTAAACTTTCCTCAGAATAGTATTCTAAGAGCAGCACTAACCAGCATCCATTTAGGAATCCTGACTTATGTTTCCATAGCCTCCTTTTTCTTAATTATTGGAGATTATTATTGGAAGGATACAAGAGTGTTTACATAAAATGCCTACTATGTTTTTATGAATGTAAAGTTCAGTTGCATACAAAATGAGTCTGGTGTTTTTGACATGAAATTATAGAATTTTATTTTATTTTATTTTATTTATTTATTTATTTTTTTTTGCTTTTTGGAGCCTCACCTTATGACAATCAGGAATTGCTCCTGGCTCAGGGGACCATATGGGACACCAAAGTCTGTCCTAAATCTACTGCATACAAGGCAAATGCCCCACCACTGTGCTATGGCTCCAGCCTCTAAATTAAAGAATTTTTATATATCAAATTATACCAAATTGTTTTTAGATAAGGCAAAAATGCAACCAACCAATGATATGTGAGATACACTATGTTCTTTCTTTTTTCTGGGGGGTGTTTAAGAACACCCCCCCAGCTATCATAAAGTTATCATACAGTTCAAATAGATGGGCTTGGGCCCCTTACTAATTAATTTCTAGGTCTCCCCTTTTACACATGTAAAATATCACTCATTCTTTCCCGAAATGCTCAGTTCAGGGTATGACTTCCTGTGTCTTATCTCTCACTATCTCCATTTTATGCTATAGTTCCTATGTCATTCTCTAGCTGGTGTATGCTTTTGTAGCCTAATATCTTGCTGCTCCTGGGGCCTTTCTCAAACTGTACCCCAGTGGTTCCCTGATATATCAACTGGCTATGGCCATGTGTGCATAGGTGAGATCACTGTGCTAGGTGTTAGACATTGGACCTCTCTATGGCGATACTCCCAGCAGTTCATCATCCCTGCTTTCCTTAAGTCTCCAACCATCACCATGCATGTGTGGGAAAGATCCCTGTGCTTAGGATTTTTGTTACTCTGGGTGTTCAAGCCCTACATGATTCTGCACAGTCTATGTGGGCATAGGCAAGTATGAGGAGAGAGTGGCATCTCTGAGACATACAATGGTCTTTCATTCTAGATGGACTCTGTATACCATTCAGTTTATGAAGCTTCAAAAGAGTCCTCTTAATTGTTACTAGATGGAGTTTAAATTCCTAGAAAGCAAAATTGCATTTTCCTTCTTCCAGCCAGGCAAGAAGACCTGTTTCTAAATAGCCAGACTACCATTTATATTCTCAACTAGTCAAACTAAAACCTGACGAGCTATATTGTACTTATTTACCTAATGAGGCAAACGCTTATCTTTGTTTGACATGGCAATAAAAAGGTCAAAATGTGTAATGGAAAAGTCTTTGCAATAGAACCCTCCTCCAGTAAATATTTCAATGTAGCTTTAAACAAGAAAAGCACATTCTTCATTCCACTCTTCTAGCTCTCAAGAGTTAGTGTTCTATTAAGACAAGTAAGGAAACCACTTATTAACTTTAACTTGTAACCAATAAACAATGACTTTGTCATACTATTGCATAACTATCAACGCACAAACCCTAGTACAGGAGGATAAGAGTCCAACTAATATAGGCTTCTACTTGAATCATAACCTCTGATAAGCTTTGGAAAACAATTCCAGAACTGCTTTACTCAACTGGGAACCATATGGCCTCTATAGGCCCACAGATATGAAACCACAGGTAAAAGTTGCATATGCAGGTGACCATTATGACATTAGAGGGTCAACTAGTAGAATTGCTAGGCCAATGAATGAAAACAGGTTATGAAAAAAGACCATGATCAGAAAAAGATTGAGAAATACTGCCATAGATATCTTACACATCAATTTTCCTCTCTTTCTTATTCCTCATAAAGGAATATGAAGAATAAAATACTCATAAATCCTGCCTCACCCAAGCTTTTAGAGCCTCCATAGAGAAGAGCTAAGGCTCATGAAACTAAAGTACACGCCCCTTTTTAAATGCTTGTTTAATCCTGGCATTGATCTGTTACCATTTTATGATTTTTTTCCCTTCCTGAAGAAAAATAAATACATATGCAAATAAACAAGGGGAGTTATAAGGGATGAAAATGAGTACGACTTTGAAAATCCTTTCTTTTTTAGATAATAATTCATGAACATGGAATCTAGACCAATAGGGACTCACAGTAAGACAAAGGGAAAAAAGGGTTTCTGTCAACAAACACCCAGTCTCTTACTGCAGCACTCACTGAAAGGTGAGGTTATAAATAAGAGAAAAACGGGGCAATTGAGGAAGTGGAGAACCAAGCATAACATCAAGTGGGTCACCTGGAAAAAACCACCTCTTTCTTCCTTTTCAGTTTAGCATGCTTTTCATGACTCTTAAGGGGTCCAGAATAGACAGACAGAGCACCAATATACACATTGCCATGGTTTGGCCACCACCATTACAATTTGTAATAGCATGCAGTGAATTTTTGAAGGGCTAGCTAGCCTCAGGCACAAAAGAAAAACCACCAAGACTTGCAATTTTTCTATGCAGCTTTAAAACGTATATATATTACAGTCCGAGTGGAGCATGAATAAGCATAATTGCATTCTTTCAAAAACTGTAGAGTTGAATAGCTTACTCTTTCCCTAAAGTCAAGTTGAAGTAAATACAACAAAATAAGAGGTGGTTATAATTTTAAGCATCTAAAGAATAGGTGCACCTTACTGCAATGTAAACAAAAGGACTCATAACAGGGGCTTACAGAGAACTAAAATTGCTTATAAGGAAGATATACTTCACAGAAATAAGAATGAAATTTTCCCCCTCACAAATATATTCATAGGTACAGAATTAACCAGGAATAAAGGAAAAAAGCATATGAGAAAATATTTTTAATAAATGCCTACTATGTGGTAGGGACTATTTGCAGGACCTTTTCAACTTGAGTTAAACACTATTTGAATGTATCTGGAAGAAAGACAAGGCCCTTCCTACTAATGACTGATTCTCACCATCAGAACCTGCAAGGTAATGGTACAAGTGATCGGTAACTCTGCTAATAATGCACTTGGAAGAGAGCCACTGAGGTCTGCAGGCATGACATACTGACTGCCTTCCAAACACAGTTGAGACTGGGAATGGTGACTCTGGACAATAGCAGAGAAAGAAGATACGCCACAGCTTCAATTCTGGATGTATCTGGTATTCATAGAAAATGAATACTTCATGAAGTGACAGAGGATGTCACCCACATTTGTCTGATTTTCAGCTAACAAACTATAATCAGTGTGACAAACCAGCAGGTGATTTTGGTAGACCCTTAAGATATTAGAAAGCTTTCTCTTGAAATGCTGTCATAAGAGCAAGTAGAAAACTCTCCAAAACCTGCATTTCACTATCTATTTCTGATCCTGAGACCAACTAAAAATCTTCACTTGGATTTCCCAGGTGGAAAACCAGATACCAGAGAGCCAAAAAGCCAGACACCTGGTAATGTTTACAACAAATTACAGTTAGTAGAAATAATATTTTATATGGGACTATATATTGCATTCACAAAGTTTGTGTTATAAAATATTGGATCTAACCAACTCTAAAGATATGGTAAAAACAAGTTCTCAAAATCATAGGGTTTAAGCTTATAATACTCTGAGAAATTAGAATCTATAAACATTTAGACATAAATTCGAACAAGCAGTGTTACATGATGTCACTCATCCAGGGACCTTAATGCATTGCATCAAACCTTAATATATGACCAAATAAATAGAAATGTAATAAGTAAGTCTTGTAAGATTCTGGGTACTTCATGGCTCATATATTAAGAATTTCTTAAACTGGCTAGTTCTGATAGAAATAGTCTTGAATTGTTAAAATACTCCTTAATGGGATCATTGACACATTTCAGTATTATCTTTAAAATCTTTTAAGTTTGCCCTTAAACTTCTTTCATAAATTCAAATAGACCTAAGGCCAAGCATATTGTTATCAGATGTCAGAAATGCATGTGCCCTTTCCCTGGGATTCTTAAAATAAAAAAAAAGCAAAATAACAAAATTTCAAGCATTTTTTACCCTTTCATTTACTTGCAAAATACTTGCCATTTTCAAAGTTATTGGGTCTACTTTTTTCTTCTCTATGAAATAAATCCCAGAAATGGAAAATGCCTTCATACTTGATTTCTTATTTGGGGCTGATTTTATATGACCAAGTAAATTCTTTATTGCATAACCAATACTTCCTCAGACAATATTTGCTTTAAAACATGTTTTACTTTTCATCGTTACTTTATACTATTATCGCAGGTTCCAGACCAATCTGCCTGGGTTGCCTGTCTTGGAATTTTAGCATACTGACTTTCACAAACTGAAGGGGATATTGATTACTCACCATATCCAGGAATGCCTTCTAAAGGGGAAATTATTCACGTGCATCATATTTGCAGATCTTCTGTCATTAATATTTTCCTTGTCTCATATGTTACATGGAGTGGTTTCAGAGGTGAATTCCAACTCTCTGTTTTGAGCAGCTATCATGGGCAATTATTGCAACAAGTATTAGATTCCAAAAAAATACCCCCCAAAAAACAAAGAGCAACAACAAAAGCCCTTCCAGGATTGGAAAATAAAAACATCACAGAGCACTGCAGGGACGGGTTCATCCATTAGGATCCACAAGGTAGGCAGAACACTAAAATAACCAGTTCAATCACTGATCCTAAATGGTGGCAAATATTGTCCTGGTAAAATCCAGCTGCCTACTGTGTCAATTAATGCATCCTTGCAGGAAGGACTCTGGAATGTGAGAAATGAGGAGTCAAAAGACAGTTTCTTGTTATCCTTGTTAAAGAAGTGTTAGAAGGGAAGTGGAAAACTTCAGGTTGCTTTGCCATGTTGTCCTTTAAAAATGAATATTGCTTTTTCTTCTTTCTTAGGCACATATTCATATGTGGTTACGTGAACACAGTGCTGCCTTCTGAGACGTGTCGGACAAAGACCTGGGCAGAGGGGCTAGAAATCATGTATAACCAAAACCAACTTCTTTCTCAAATTTCAGGATTGCTGGTTTTCAACTGAAGAAGTAGGCAGGCGACAAACAATTTCTGCTTTGCAGGACAAAATTACCATTAGCTATCATCATGACTTCAGAAGGTGCTGTCATGAGAAAATTCATTTCTGCTGCCTAACCCCATAATTAGGCTGCTTGCTCTCTTTGAATGAAATGACTAAGCTATTGATCCTTTCACTGCAGAATCCCCTTTATAATTTGTTGTTATCAAAACCATGTGCAGGCTTCTCATATTTTGCCTGGGAAAGAAAAGGAAAATTCACAGCCGCAAGTCAGACGTTGTCTAAGAATTTCTTCTCCCGCTGTCTTGATTTTCTCTTTTCTCTCTTTCAACCCAACTCAGTTTCCCAATAGGTGTTATTTATTCGGATGCTCTGACATCTTCTGAAAGATTGTCATGCCCAAGCTATACAGACCTTGTGTGCTTTTAGAACACAATGGCAACAGGCTCCTGCTGGGGTCCCCCAGTGCCGAATTTCCAGCAGAACCTTTGGAATCTTCGCAGCCGCCTTGTCTGTCCTGGGCTGTGCCGCCCAGCTCTGAGCTGCTCAGGACACTTGCAGGCTCCGTGGTACTGTACATTAACTCTGCAGTAGCCCGCTCCGGCTGCAGAGTGCTGCCTGACAAGGGATGTGCTGGCGTCAAGGGGGCCCTCTAGGTGGGTTCCCAGACACTGCATCGCGCCTCACTGTTCACCGCCCAGCAACCAAGATTCAAAGGGGTTAAAGGAACAGCTCGCCCCAAAGAGCAGATTTCTTCCAGTAAGTAATTACCAGGGGAGAGAAAGAAGCTAAGCAGCAAGGAACCTGTAAATAACCGCACCAGGAAATGGTACCTTAAATAAATAGATAATAAAAGTAAAGGGTTTTGTTTTCCTTTCTCTATACAATGAAAGGAGACTATAAAGAAAGTCGTAGTGAATTTGCAAGTAGCAGGATTTGGCTACTTTGATTCCTTTCAAAGATAAATAAATAACAACTATAAATGAATGAAATTTAGATCAGTTATTCAAGTGGGAATGTTTTGCTGATTCTATCATTTGTAATCACTTAGTTATAGATGGCCATGGGCTAACTTTTGAACAAGAAATTCCGAAGAAACCAGTTCTGTGGAAGTCAGTGTTACCTCCTGTAAGTCAGCTGCAATTGCGCATGCCATAAAATGGCTTGTTTGATTTGGGGGTGTGTATATCTGGAGTGTTGAGATAAAGCCTTGCAATGTCTGCACTTGATATTTTGCTTTCCCTCAGGCTTGCCCTTTTGTTTCAAAAATTTGGTTCAGCAATCCCCTGAATGCACCCCATCATTGTTGATGCCATTTTGGAGCAAGAATAAAATAGTAAACTCTTGTAATTCTAGGTTGGCACTTAAATGGTGTTTGTTGAAAATGAGTTGGAAAAAGACTTTACAGTAATAGTGTGCTCAATATTAATGTGTCACTGTTAACTGAAGTATTTAAAAAGCCTCTTAGGCAATTCCTTAATATTAAGTGGAATACCGGCAGCATTTAATACAGCTGGCTATTATCTTCAGTTAGGATTCCCCGAGTGAGTCCCTGTCATTGCAGCCAACATTACCCAGAGTTGGGGAGGGGTAGAGTAAGAGAGCATTTATCACTAACTGAAAACCAGAAACCCAAACAACTTGAAAACTGTCATTATTGGGATTGTTTTAATTTTGATCTAACAGTGATCCAGCTACAAGAGTCCCTGGGAGAAGAACTGAGCGAGTCCAATCAAAGCAAATTGAACCTGCAGGTTCAGAAAGATGGTGCCACTGCTTAAATGCAACTCAAGAGTGTTTGCTGGAATTCCCTGAAACCCAAGCAAGCTATAACAGCCTGATCTCCTTTCCTAAAGGGAACATCTCTTCCATAATGTTATGGTGATTGGAAGCAGAAAACTTCAGTGGTTTGAATCAAGCTCACAGTAAGCATTTGATATTTCATTAGGTACTTGAATCACACTAAATAGCAAGGAAATTTATATTATTCTCTGCTCAAAACAAAGCACTTAACAGTGTTATCTTATTTCATTTTCATGTAATACTATTAGCCCTGCTTTACAGACAAGGAAACTGAAGTACTCAAGATACTCACTAGTTTGTCTGAGAATCTATGAAGTCATAGTGCGGCTTGATTAGTTGATTCCATTCCCAATATATTATAAAACCTCTATAATAATAAACAACACTATCACCTTGAACTATCACTTTGTCCTCTAAAGTTATTTTAGCTTCACAAAATCTTACTGAGAATGTTGAGATATTTATTATGCCAATTTTGGGACTACATCTCTGCAAGGTGAATAATTGTACATTATCATGAACCAAGTTATAGGCAAAGCAGAAAATCTACATTATATGACATTAATAGTTTTCTCTGATGATGACATGATGCTGGCTTGTTAATGATAGACATAAACCTTTCATAATTATTATTAAGCCTTATACTATATTAGAATAAGCCTTTATAAAGTTTCCCTTATTACAAGCATTATCTATCTATATTTATTTATTTTGGAAGGGCCACACCCAGCAGTACTCATCGCTCTAGGCAATTACAGGAGACTATATGGAATGCCAGGATTCAAACCACCGTCCATCCTGGATAAGCTGTGTACAAGGCAAATGCCCTATCACTATGCTTATCTCTGCCCCCAGAATTATCTATTTAAAATTTCTTTATTTTACAATTTACCTAATTCTACTTTGTTCTTATGCCAAAGCAATATCCTTGCAAGATATAATACTGCATATATCTCTGAATTTTTCTTAATTTCACACAGCTCAACATTTAATACTTGTAAACTATGTTTTCATTTGTGGGCAATTATATAAGCAAAACTGTTTATAAGTTAAAAGCAAATTGCTTACTTTTCAGATTACTAAGGAAGATGCAGAAATGGAATGTACTTAAACCAAGAGAATATTTCAACAAAATATTTTAAAATGATATTTTCTTGTCTTTTTGTTTCTATTCTTACATATGCAGCTATCTAGAATATGATATGACAAATAGAATGAAAAGATCACAAAAGAGAAAATAAAATAATATATAGTATGAAAAACAAATTTTTATTTGAGGGAACAAAAGAACTAATGTAATAATTTACATTAGGAAACATTAATAGATAAAACCAGATTGAGTATTTTAGAGCTGAAGGCAACATATTTAAATAACAGTTGTAAGAGCAGTGGTTTTCAATCCCCCTGTTTTATTTTTTAATAACAAGGGCCATATTTAAAGCTGCAAGGATAGGATACTAATATTTGACCCCGTAGTACTGGGAAGGGTCATCAGTGCACCACTGGTTATATTAAGGAAGCAACTACAATGCTGGGGATTGAACTCAGTGTCTACTCATATGAGGTAAATGCTCTACCACTTGAGCATTATCCCTAGTCCTAGCATCAACACTTTTTAACCTGCAAACAACACAGATTAGCAAACCAGTGGTCAAAAATCACTGGCTTAGGCATAGGGTGATAGTACTGTAGGTAGGGCAGTTGCCTTGCATATAGCCAACCTGGGTCTGATATACCCTACACCTTATGGTCCCAGTAGTGATTCCTAAGCTCAGAGATGGAAGTAAGCCCTGCATACCACTGAATATTTTTCAAAACAAAAGTTCTGTCATTTAAAAGTACAAAGGACAATAGCACAGCAATAGGGTGTTTTCCTTGAAAAGAGCTGACCCAGGATGGACCTGGGGCAATTTTTGAGCATATAGTGAGGAGTAACCCCTGAGCATTGCTGGGTGTGGGCCAAAAACAAATAAAAATATTCAATAGTCTGCATTTTTATTTTATGTATGTAGTTACTTTATTTCATGTAATCTATCAATGTATAGATCATATTTAAGATATAATTTTGGGTAAAACTAATGATTTATAATCTATAAACAAGTTCTTGGGTCACTTCCAGATAAA
This sequence comes from Crocidura indochinensis, assembly GCA_004027635.1. Lineage (NCBI taxonomy): Eukaryota > Metazoa > Chordata > Mammalia > Eulipotyphla > Soricidae > Crocidura > Crocidura indochinensis. Next base: position 9,641 of record PVKC010014294.1, on the reverse strand, counting down.
TGAATTGGTTACTAATAAAAGTACTTTAATAAAAGACAAAACTTTGTCTTTTGCAACAACACAAATGAAAGTGGAGCATGTCTATGTTGAACAGAGGGATAATGGAAGTTATCACTCACAGTGATAGAAAAAGAAAATCTTATGTAAAGCAAGGTAATAGAAAATGGCCCCACCCCCCTAAAAACCCCAAACCCTTAGACTCTGATTACAGGACAGAGAAAAAGTTTGCAAGGGTGGATCAGAAGGAATTTATTTACACTGGGGCATGCACATGGCATGGTATGGTATGGTGTTATATCATTGAATCCCTAAAATATAACACCTAAATATAGAGTATTTTATATTTATTTTATGTATTGTATTTCTTTTGTATTAATAAATAAAGAGGCTTTGAAGGGGAGGCCAAAGGAGACAGTTGGAGAGTGACAGTTGGAGAGAAAGGATAAAAGGGGGGAAGGGACAGATGGAAGAGGAAGAGGAGACGAGGAGAAAGAGAGAGAAGAAGGGGCTGGCAGGGAAAAAGAGAGATTAGGAGAGAAAGGGAGACATATAGAGAAGAAGAAGAGCTGAGATAGAAAGAAAGACGAATAGAGAATAAGAAGAAGCAAGACAGAAAGAGAGCTAGCGAGAGAGCCGGGATAAGGAAGGTCCGAGACAGGAGCCCAGAGACAGGAACTAAGAGAGAAAGAGAGATTGCTAGAGAATAAGAAGATGTAAGTGGATTCAGAAGAGAAGACAGAGACAAGGGGAAGAAGAAGAAAGACAGACAGGGACAGAAGAGAAGACAGAGACAAGGGGAAGAAGAAGACAGACAGAGACAGGGAAGAAGAGAAGATACCGACAGGGAGACAGAGAAAGAGAAAGAGAAAGACAGAGAGGAGAGAGAGAGATCAAATGAGGGAGAATTAGGTTCATTTGGCCAAACCTTTTGTCCCCCCAAACATATTTGTTTGAATCATTTATTGCGGACGATTATTGCCAAGGTCTCCCAGAGAAATGGGAGTTGTCACTCAATTTGGGAGGTATTTGGGGACCCTGGATATATTAGCAGTGGGCTCAGCCACATCTTCACCCAACACCTAAACTCTTGTAAGCTAATATTACATGTTTAATAAGAGAATTGTCAAAAGAAAATAATGCTGGAGCTAGAGAAATAGTACAAGGCTAAGGTGCATTTGGATGTAGATTAAACCAATGAGACTAGGTGAATCCCCACCACTACATGCTCCCCCAAATCCTGCAGAACCCCAGTTTCACACTGCTTCCTCTAAGTCTCATGTTGAGTTACTGGCCTAAAATTTGTCAGGAGGGTCCCTTTAGCCTCCTAAGCATCTTGTGGAAACTTTTGATCAAAACGATGAATAGTTATGATAGGATAATAAATGTGGATATTTGCTGTTGTGCTGATTTGTTTTGTTTCTATGTCTGTTTGTTTTGTCTTACTTTTTGTTTTTGGTTAAAATCCCTTCATCTCCAATGAGTTAATCAAGTCATTATTATAAAGTTCAGTAAGCATTTGTTGCTACTTGAACATTCTGTTACTTCATTCTACATATACACTGGCATTGGAATTAGCGTGTTTCAACAAGCAACACTAAATATTAAACAAAATAATAATTAAAAAATGGAGTCCAATAATACAAAGCACCACTGCTGATACTATGGCTTTTGTGAGGCATGCTTTCAGTTGTCCTGGTTTTCAGAAATATGAGATGGTGAGGGCGAGGTGCACACACTCCCTCTAAAAAAGGTCTTTGAGATATCAGCCCAAATATCAGCATACTGATATTAGTCTGACTTGTGCATTTGTAGAGATCCATAGGGAGTGATGAAATAGGGACACCGGTGAAGTGGCGATTGTGAAAAGGGTCTTTGCCACCCTCTCCTCCCGAGATTACCAGCTTTCAACTGCATGGCTAGTATACCATACTGTTTGATGAGTTGGTTTACATCTCCGAGAATAGAGTGAGTCTATGGAGCTGGCTGGGTACAGGCATGGTGACTGCGTTTGTGGACCTGTTGTTGTTAAGGTAACCATCTTTTCATAGAACTTACCAAAAACTGTTGAGTGTAAATATAAAATATAACTTTTATTGTTTTTCCCAGATCCATACTTTTAATCAATAATAATTTAATCAATAAGGACACCAAACTGATAACAATTATGATGCAATGTCAGATTTATTTCACTTTATTTTTTGTTTTTGGATCACTCCCAGATGTGCTCAGGGGTTATTCCTGGTAATCACTCCTGGTAGGCTAGGAGGATCATAAGAAATGTGGGTGATGAACCCGTATTGGCTGAGTGCAAGGCAAACACCCTACCCACTGTTTGTCTGGCCCCATAAACCTCAGATTTATTGGCACAAAGACATATATTTTTGTACCCTCCACAGAGCAATTTCCAGACCAATAAGTTTTCAGGAATGGATTCAAACTAAATGTCATGTAAGACTGAAAAAAAAAAAAAACAAGCATACAAACAACAAAAATTCCAGAATGTTAATTTACTGAAAATGTCCAGCATAGGAATTTAGAACAAACACACTAATCAGCATTTTCATCAAAGATTATCAAATACACTCAGATGGAGCATAAAATATTAACTAGTCAATGCTCACAAAACCTTCCCCAACAATTATTTTTCATCACAAGTGATTAGACTTTCCAGGTTGTTAGCTTTTAAATTAAGTCCGAGACAAAGTTGCTTCAAGACAACTGAAGTGCAAAGGGAAGGCCTTGGACATTATGCATTTCTAGATAGTTTCTTCTGTGTTTATGTGCTTTACTTTAAAGTTTCTGTTAAAATAGAAGAAGTCTGGTTCTTTAAAGAATATTTACAAAAACTTAACAGGAGTTGTCGGAGAGATAGCATGGAGGTAGAGCTTTTGCCTTTCATGCAGAAGGTCATTGTTTCAAATCCCGGCATCCCATATGGTTCCCCGAGCCTGCCAGGAGCGATTTCTGAGCATAGAGCCAGGAGTAACCACTGAGCGCTGCTGGGTGTGACCCCCCCCCCCCAAAAAAAAAAAAACTTAACAGGAGAAATATAGAAATGGCACTTCCTTGCCAGATCTTTTATTGCCAGTTTTAAGAATTTCTTGCTTCAAATTGCTTAAATGTATATACTTCCTTCTCAATAACTAATAATTATGCCTTTAGGCTAATAAAAGAACACCCAATAGAGGCTTAACCTGCTTGTTTTCTAAACTCTTAAGTCCCCTGACAATGACTTATATCATTGATTTTTTTTTTCACTTTTAGAATATAGTTATAATTTCAAGTGTTAAAGTTTATCTTTGACACATAGTAAGAGAATAACAAATGGTCAAAGGCAAGAGAATCAGGGCAATAGTTCAGTGGGTAAGAAACTTTCTTTGCACATAGCCGACCCATGTTCGATCCCTGGCAACCTATATGATCACACAAGCACCACCAGTAATTTCTAAGAGTAGAGCCAGGAATACACCTGAATGTGGTCAGATGAGATAAACACCCTGCACAAAAAGATAATAGCACCTGACAATCTGAGCTTACTTTTGGGTTGAGTAGTGGAGTAGTGGAGGATGTTGTGTTGGATCATTGTGTGCATTAAACTCTTTCATAAACAGTATTGTAAATTACAGTGTCTCAAATTAAAAAACTTAAAAATTAAAATTAGAAAAATAAAAATTAGATTAATAAAGAACATTTCTCTGTACCATCATATTCCTCTATCAGGTTTTGGGCTTACTTAATTCAAATGAAACAAGATTAACATTTTTAGAATAGTTAAGATGCCAAAAAGTGATATCTAGAAGTGATATTTAAAATCTTTCATGAATATGAAATTCAGAGATTTTAATATCTGGGATTTCATTTAATTATATGGGAAAGTGTGCTCCATATTTTCTTTTTTTGTGGTTTTTGGTATTTAAATTATAAATATATTTACACACACAAGTAATTCTATATACTTTTAAACCCAATTTATATATTAATAGTAAAATTATGTTTTTTATTAGAAAATAAAAGCTATAGTCATCTAGGACTTTTTCAATTAAGCTATAAGAGCAATATTAAGGGTATTTTTTAAATAAAAAGTTTAATTTATGTGTATTTTCATCTGCATGTGTATTTTTTATTCACTTATATTTATCAATTAATAAGCAGGTGAGCATGGCATTTCAGTATATAAAATGACATGTGAGATGTCTCCATTGTGACCTCCAAACAGAAAAAAAAAATCAATGCCCAAGTGTTCTCTTCCACTGGGACAGAAAAAACAACCCCCCTTGTAAAGGAACAGTGCCTTCTGCAGAGTATTTATAACACCAAAACATTGTTGGCACTCAGTAAATGTTAACTAATAACCATGTTGATAGTGATGACCTCCCATTCCTGGCAAGATCTAGCAGAATGCCATTCAGCACATTCATAAGTGAAAAAAAGAAATTCTTCATGAAGCCATAGTTTTCACTGCTGAATCAGGGAATTGCATCATGCTTCAATAAGTTGCTATTATATTCATTTTCCACATTTTCTAATATCCCAAGGATACAGATATTCACTTAAAGAAGAAATTAATTACTTTGTTCTTATCACCTAAAATAACAGATGCTCTCATGAAAAATCTTTATGATTTAACTTATATGTGACAAATCTTTACAGTCAATACATCTTAAGTTTCAACTTAATCTTGTACATATATCTCAAAGTAACGGGGGATGCTAGAACAATCTAGAGTGGGTGGTAATCTTGGGTACTTTGTAATTCCTGTGTGTAGCATTCTTTCTGTTTGTTTGCTTAAATAGGGTAGATTTCCAAGGAATATCTAAGGTATTTTCTTTCCTGGAAAGAAAGTGGCAGGCCAATTATGCTTATGCACCTCTGTAAATTATGAGAAAATGGCCTTATAGGATAAAATCTCATACTATCCAATTTAATTTTTGCATACTTTTGAATATCTCACTCACTAGACATAGCCCACATTATCAAATTTTACTTTTTGAACATCTCACTAAACATCTATAAGTCTTCATTTATCTATAATATTAAAACAATATAGATTCATAGGTTATTATGATTTTAACCTATAATATTTAGATTATTATAATTGTTTTGGTTTTGGAGTCACACCCGGTGACAATCAGGGCTTATTCCAGGCTCTGTGCTCAAAAATCACTCCTGGCTTGGGTACCATATAGGACACCAGGGATCAAACCAAGGTCTGATCTAGATCAGTCGCATGCAGGACAAATGCCCTACTGCTGTGCTATCACTCTGGCCCCAGTTTTTACTAACATTTTTTTAAATTACTTTATAATGAGAAGAGAGCTCAGCTCCTTAATTATTGTTCACATATACTATACATTTACCTATATTTTTTTCATTTTTTTTATTTAAACAATTTGATTACATACATGATTGTGTTTGGGTTTCAGTCATGTAAAGAACACCACCCATCACCAGTGCAAAATTCCCATCCCCAATGTCCCAAATCTCCCTCCTCCCCACCCAACCCCTGCCTGTACTCTAGACAGGCTTTCTATTTCCCTCGTTCATTCTCATTATTAGGATAGTTCAAGCTGTAGTTATTTCTCTAACTAACTCATCCCTGTTTGTGGTAAGTTTCATGAAGTGAGCTGTAACTTCCAGCTCTTTTCCCTTTTGTGTCTGAAAATTATTATTGCAAGAATGTCTTTCATTTTTCTTAAAACCCATAGATGAGTGAGACCATTCTGCATCTTTCTCTCTCTGACTTATTTCACTCAGCATAATAGATTCCATGTACATCCATGTATAGGAAAAATTTCATGACTTCATCTCTCCTGGCAGCTGCATAATATTCCATTGTGTATATGTACCACAGTTTCTTTAGCCATTCGTCTGTTGAAGGACATCTTGGTTGTTTCCAGAGTCTTGCTATGGTAAATAGTGCTGCAATGAATATAGGTGTAAGGAAGGGATTTTTGTATTGTATTTTTGTGCTCTTAGGGTATATTCCTAGGAGTGGTATAGCTGGGTTGTATGGGAGCTTGATTTCCAGTTTTTAGAGAAATCTCTATATTGCTTTCCATAAAGGCTGAACTAGACAGCATTCCCACCAGCAGTGGATAAGAGTTTCTTTCTCCCCACACCCCCACCAACACTGCTTGTTCTCATTCTTATCAGATAAGGGGTTAATCTCCAAAATATACAAGGCACTGACAGAACCTTACAAGAAAAAAACATCTAATCCCATCAAAAAATGGGGAGAAAAATGGACAGACACTTTGACAAAGAAGAAATACAAATGGTCAAAAGACACATGAAAAAATGCTCCACATCACTAATCATCAGGGAGAATCAAATCAAAACAACTATGAGGTACCACCTCACACCCCAGAGATTGGCACACATCACAAATTTACTTATATTTAAATGTAATAACAATTATTCAGTTGCTGTTAAATTTAGTTAAATTAAAACATAGGGAGTAATAACAAGAGGAGTCCCAAATGGTAACATTGAAATTTCTTCCCCGGGGCCTGGGAGATAGCATGGAGGTAAGGCATTTGCCTTTCATGCAAAAGGTCATCGGTTCGAATCCCGGTGCCCCATATGGTCCCCCGTGCCTGCCAGGAGCAATTTCTGAGCATGGAGCCAGGAATAACCCCTGAGCACTGCCGGTTGTGACCCAAAAAGACCAAAAAAAAAAAAGAAATTTCTTCCCATATCCTTATATTTATCTCAGAAATTTAATAAAGTAAAATAATGTAATAAGATAATATAATAAAATATATCTAATTTAGAATAATATATCAATATTGACAAAATATTATAAATTCCAAAATATATTTCTAAGACAACTGGCTAAAATATCCTTAGGTTTTCAGAATATCTTAAACAGAAATTTCTCAATTTAGATATGAAATATGAATCTCTATTAAAACATTTATGGCATTATAAAGAAAAAGAATTAGAATGATATATCAAAGTACTCACAAATAAATTACCTCTGACATAAGTAAAAGTGGGTCTCATTAAAATATACTTTTGTTTTCACTTTACATGAGCCTGAATAGGTCAGTGACCCAAATAAGAAAATCTCCAATTTTAATTACTAATTCAAACAGTAATAAAGAAAAACATGCATAGTGTTTGTTAAGAAAGTATAATCATTCATGCTTATCAATATGGTGGAATGACTAACCCACAATAATCAGAGAGAATATAGGACAGATAAATTATCTAGCTTCAAACTTCACAATGACAGTCGAATCCCAGATACATATGCAAGGGATCGTGGTCCAAAGATTTATCTTGGGACCAAAGGGTCCTCAAAGACTACAAGGTATAGCCACATGGCCTTTGTTCCCTGAGAACTAACATCTAAGCACGTCACTACTCAAGAGCTGCACACCAAGCCAAATTTTATACAACCAAGCCAAGTATCTCTAGTGGCCTTAAAGCACTGAGCATGAGTAGGTATGGCATTTAGGTATTTGCATTGTGTATTAAACTGTTAAAATATTTTATAATAAAATTTAGTCAATATAGAATCTTAGAAATGAATATGTGATATTTTTATTTTTCTATGTCTACATGAAACTGAAGCTAGGAACAGAAGCAATACAGATACCATTAATCAATATTTAGTTATGTCTACTTGAAAATGAAACATCTATTCACATACTCACATGTCCTTACTCCAGATATGGTATGCATATAGATGTCCTAACTAATTATTGATTCATCTTTGAAGTTATTAGCATCTCTTTAGTGTGTGTGTGTATGTGTGAATATGTGTGTGTAGTGTGTGTTGGGGCACAGCTGGCAGTGCTCAGGAATTACAACTGGCTCTCCACTTAGGGATCATTCCTGGTGGGGTATGGAGAACCATATGGGGTATCTGGAATAGATCCTGGGTTAGCTGCATGCAAGGTAAGTGCCTGACCCATTGTAATATTGCTCCAGCCCATAATTTTTAAGATATACTTGCAATAGAAGTAGAATGTACATTTTATAGACCAGGTAACTCTTAAGAAATGAATGTGTTCCTATTTTAAGGTTTTAATACTATGGGTGGTCTGCTTTTACATACTTAATAAATTTCTAATAGTCCTGCTTTACAGACATCTTTAAATTAAAATGATAGAAACAGTTTTATTCATTTAAATAGGAAGTTAGAATAAGCTACATTAAAGTATACAAATCAGATTTCATTTAAAATTCCAAGTTCCCAACTTTTATTTCCAGCACATCCATACTTTATCACATGGTATTTACTTTTAAGAGGATTCTAGAAACAAATATTAACAAATGACATCAATAACCACACACACACACATATATATAAATATATATTTCATTTGTTTGTTTGTTTTGGGCCACACCCAGTGACGCTCAGGAGTTACTCCTGCCTATGTACTCAGGAGCCACTCCTTGCTCTGGAGACCATAGGAGTTGCTGGGAGATCAAACTGCAGTCCATCCTAGGTTAGCTGCATGCAAGGCAAATGCCCTACTGCTGTACCACTCTCTGGACTCACACATATATTTCTAACATAGTCATTACATGCATATGCAGACACATATAAAAATCTATCATTTCAACATATTATACTGTGTTGAGATATTGCTGCTATAGTATGATTCTTTCAGCTGTTATTTAAATATATGACTAAATATTATCATCAGAATATAATCTCCAACATCCACTGAGATGTCCCTAAAATAGTAACTAAAATAGTCCCCTAAATAGTAACTGGTGCATTTTAAGTGCTATATAAACTATTGGTCCCCAAATGACTTTTATAAATAAATTAACCACCAAACAAATATTTTATATTTGTTTTCAACCCTCTAACACTTTCCTTCTGTATGCACCTCCCTTTATTTTTTTTAATATTTTATTTTAACACCTTGATTACATACATAATTGTGTTTGAGTTTCAGTCATGTAAAGAGCACCACCCATCACCAGTGCAATGTTCCCATAACCATTGTTCCAAATCTCCCTCCTCCCACCCACCCCCCGCCTGTACTCTGGACAGGTTCTCCATTTCCCTCATACATTCTCATTGTTAGGACAGTTCAAAATGTAGTTATTTCTCTAACTTAACTCATCACTCTTTGTGGTGAGCTTCATGAGGTGAGCTGGAACTTCCAGCTCTTTTCTCTTTTGATGCACCTCCCTTTAAATATAATTGGCATTATTATGAAATCTTGACCTAATATTACCCGATAAATTCTCTAGGTAGTGAATACTACAATAATCCATCTGGATAATATGAACTGTTATAAAACAGAGAAAACTAGTACGTTCAAGATAGACTTGAATCAAAACATCATGTGAACTTGCTATTCTGGACAGAGAACAAACTGATGGCTGAGGAGAATGACAATTACAAAAAGAATGAACAAAGAGCAAAAACATAAAGACAAAAAGAAGCAGATGATTACATGGCCCCTAAAATAGTAGTAGTTGCCTCAATTGTCAAGACATACAAATTCACCAAGGCTGAGTTAAGCTTAGTTTTTGTGATTTTTGTACCTTTAGGTAACTACACTGTCTCCTGTTTTTGAAAATGGTAATTTATTAAGGGAATTTTTACTTCATTTTCACCTTTTTTCTTCCCCCTCTTCCTGCCACTTTCCTCCCCTCTCCTCTCCTTCTTT
>PVKC010014293.1:0-22144 GCA_004027635.1 Crocidura indochinensis | reverse complement strand
AGAGAGAGAGAGAGACAAAAGTACATATTCAGTGGACTCTTACATATCTAAGGAAGAGGTTTAAGAAAGGATGATGTTGGGGGAACTCCTTTGTTTAGGGTTGATACTGGGTATCATCTTACACTCTTGGAGCCGGCTGCTGGGGCTGCACACAGGGCGCGCATTAACAGAGGCTAGCAGCAGAGTCCTGACTCCTGGAGTGGCCGCCCGGTACACAGAAGAGCCAATTTTTTTTTTTTTTTTGGTTTTTGGACCACACCCGGTGACGCTCAGGGGGTTACTCCTGGCTATTAGCTCAGAAATCGTGCCTGGCTTGGGGGACCATATGGGACTACGGGGATCGAACCTAGCTGTTAAAATAAAATATTAAAAAAAGAAAAATTTAAAGACAACACTTTCATACATTTGCCTAGTGCTTCATAATTCTTAAAAGCACTATCTATAAGCCAAATACTATAAGCTAAGTACCTATAAGCCAAATAGTAAATCAAGGACGGTTAAAACTACATAATTAAAATTCATGTTCTCTTGAAGACAAATTTCAAAGAAAAAAATACATAAAAGATTCACTTAAATATCTGACTCCTGTCTTATAACATTGAATCAAAATAATCAAGATGATAAGTAGAACAACCTCTCCCAACTGAAATCTGATTTACAGGTACAGATGTAATCTGTAAGGCCACATGGAAGGCCAGCAGAAGAGGTCTTATAAATTAAAATCAATATATGAATTACACTCTGAAGTGTATAGTAGTAAGTGCTGATTGCAAAGCTCTGGTGAACAGCCTCTAAACCTGTTTTCACTCATAGATCACCACATTTTTACAAGCACAAGTCTGGAGGGCAAATTTATCCTAGAAAAATTACCTGACTTTGGGGATTTGGGGGCTGGGGTTGGACTCACATCCAGCAGCATTCAGAGGTTACTCCTGGCGCTATGCTCAGAAACCGCTCCTGACAGGTTCGGGGGACCATATGGAATGCTGGGATTCGAATCACAGTCCTTCTGCATATAAGGCAAACACCCTACCTCTATACTATGGTCCAACTTTGGGGATAATTTTGTTTAATTTTTTTTGGGGGGGTCACAGCCGGCAGCACTCGGGGGTTACTCCTGGCTCTATGCTCAGAAATTGCTCCTGGCAGGCTCAGGAGACCATATGGGATGCTGGGATTTGAACCACCGACCTTCTGCATGAAAGTCAAACGCCTTACCTCCATGCTATCTCTCCAGCCCCAAATTTGAGGATTTTTAAAAAATTATCATATTAACATAATGATAAATACCTAGATAAAATAATAAAACATATTGCATTAAATTCTACTGGTTTTATTTAAGTTTTAAAATTTACCTAAGATTGAATAAGTAAACAATTGGATTATAGCAACTAGCTATAACTTTGGTATTTGAATATATGGGCATGTTTATGTGCTTTTTTAATCTTATAGAAAGCAACAATATTAAATGTTTAGTACAGTTATTGTAAAGCTAGAAATCTGGAATTAAATATAGTACTCATGGGGCCGGGCGGTGGCGCTGGAGGTAAGGTGCCTGCCTTGCCTGTGCTAGCCTAGGACGGACCGCGGTTCAATCCCCCAGTTCCCATATGGTCCCCCAAGCCAGGAGCAACTTCTGAGCGCATAGCCAAGAGTAACCCCTGAGCGTCACTGGGTGTGGCCCCAAAAACAATATATATATATATATATATATATATATATATATATATATATATATATATATATAGTACCCATGATTTAAGTCTATGCCAAAGTACTTAGACTTTTTTTCTACTTCTAGATCGTTTGCATGGGTATTATATGCATTAAATCCTTTCTTCATACCTACAGTTGAATTTCTGAATTAACTAAATATAATATTCTGTATTAATATTTAAAAACATATAATGTTAAAATATTAAAATTACATTTTTAAACATTAAAAATTGACATTTCTTATTGGGTCATAATATACCTTAGCATTTTAAAAATATTTATAATAAATGTTATGAAATGAAATATTTTATTTATAATCATGCTTAGTTCTCACTAATACCTTATTATATATAAATGATGTTTCACATAGAATATGAAATAATTTGTTTTGGTTATCAAAATAATCTAGAAAGAACAGTAAGTGTGATTATGCTTAATAATTGCAAAATAGATGTAAGTATATAATGAGTTTATAGATACAGCATTATTGGTTCTGTATGTTTTCTATAAAATTGCTAAAATACAGTCATTTATATTTTAAATGTATATGGTATACACATGTATAAGATTATGCAACTATCTGTGATAGAACAGCACATGTATGATTGGTTTACTTAATTTATAAAGTAAGTAATTCCCAAGTATTGGCTGTATTTTTTATAATTAGTAGATAAACAAGGAGATATTACCTACCTCAATATAATTGATATATTCTCAATACTGATGGGAAGACAGGGGTGTAACTTATGCAAGACAAAATACTTTCCCCAACTTGTTGATTATTTATCATAGAAATACAGTTGCTAGGAATTGACTCAGAGATCCCACATACAAAGCATATGTAGATCTCAATTTCCAGCCCATTCAGGACTCTGTCGGACCCTGGAACATTGACTAAACATTCATTGACTATATATTCCTGACATTATTTGATAAAAAAAACACATTAAGTGTTACAAATAAATATAGCTTAGAATAACGTAGATAACCCAGCTACCGTAGTTTCCGGCGTATAAGACGACCCCCTAATTTTGCAGTTAAAACATAGGTTTAGGCCTATATTCGATGTATCAGACAGAACGTTCCTGTGCTGCAACTGTATGTACCAAAGTGAGTCAATCACAACAAGCAAAGGTTCAAAGGGTATACTGTAATAGACTTCCTCTCTGACTCTGGCCCATTTGAGCAGGCTTTTGACAGTGTAGATTCGGGTTCAGAACATTGTCTAATGTGCATGCATAAAAAGCCTGCTTGGATTGACTGAGTTAAAGAGGCAGTCTGAGCAGCCTTTCAGTGATTGGTGCAGGATCGAGTTGGAAAATTCGTTTTGTGGCACTATTTAGACAATTTTCGTTTTGTTGCATATTGAAACCTTTTTCAGGATATACTCAGCGTATAAGACGACCCCCGATTTTGGTTGACATTTTTTGTTTCAAAAGTCATCTTATACGCTTGAAAATATGGTAATTTACTGTTTGTTTTGTGCAAATTTCATGTTTCTCATGTTTGAAAATGTTTCAGAGGCCACATTAAAAAATGTTATTATTGTTGTAAAGAATGACACAATCATGCATTTCACTGAAACATATGTGAATAACATTGTAAATCAAAATTCTTTAAATAAAAAAAATTAAAGTCATTTTGTTACATGAAAGAGTCCATCATAGTATTTAGTGTGAAAACTTTTTCTCAGAAGGAAAATTTAAGAGCTTTTGTAAATAGTCTGCGAGCTTTTCTTTCGCTTTTTTGCCACAAAATTCTTTAATAATTTTATAAGACTTCATACTGTCAAGGTGTCCCTTTTTCATTCCACAAGGTTTTGACCATCTCTAAATCTTTCATTTAAGTTTTCTCCAGTGACATCCTTTATCTACTAAGATAACCATTTCCTTTTATCTCCAGCCTCTCAGATGAAAGGTTTAAAAAAATAAAAAATAAAAACCCATACTGCCAGGTGTGGGCAGAAGGGATAAGACAGTACCATTATTTAGAGGATTTTGGTTTTTATTTTATACTGATCTAATGAATATGAGGAAATAAATATGAAATAATATGCTATTTCTTTTTTCTTCCTATCTTCCGATTGTTCAGTCAATATCTTTTTCATAGAATAAAGAAAATGTTAAAGAATAAAATTCTTGTTTCATAATTAATCTCAGATAAAGAGTACAGAGTATCATAAAACAATTCTATGACTCATTTTTTGGGAATTGCTTCTTAACTGTATATGTAGATCTAAATGACAAAAATGAGTGATGATTTTAGTTTTGTCCTTTTTCTCAGCATCCTACTTAGGCTGTCAAAGTGTCTTTATCTTGCCTAGATTTAAGAATGACTAAGCTAAAATCATCAACCTCACTCAATTTAATGTTCTGTTTACTATCTGCTTTATCATAGAACAATTTGGGTTTTCTATATTTTGATAACCTCTATCTAACTCAGTATAATAATTATTCCATAAAAAAATTTAAAATCTGAGTTTAATCAGTCATATATGACCTGCAGGCAGTGTAACATATTAATAAGCTTTTAGTTTCAAAGATGACATTTATGCAACAATTTTTCATTAGTTTATGTTAAATTAACTAATACAACATATTGACAAATAAGTTGTTTTTAAAAATTAGCATTCTATACCACTTTTCTTTGCTTACTATGAAAAATATTAATATGTAAAATAGCGAGAGAAAAGAAACTTTTTCTCCTACATACTAAAAACCCATTCGGGATATTCATTTGAGATCACAAGTGTCTAATAGTGTCAGATAGTCGCAAGTGTCAGATAGTGGTAATTATTGTCAGTTACCAACTATCTCCTGGCTAGATAGTTTGAGTAAATTTTAATCAATTCAAACGCCAGTGATTAAAGATTAATATCAATTATATATGATACATCAAAGTATTAAACTCTAAAGTTAATAATGACTAGCAGCATTTCTCCAATTAGCCCAATTGTTAGAACTTTATTAAATAAAGTAAGTTATTTGTAAGTTACAGTTTTCATATTATGAAACAGTTATGACCTTAAAATTTTTTGGCCTTAAAATTTATAAATAAAACCTTTAAGTGTCTTTTTAAAATTATATAAAAAGCTAATATATTCATATAATTTGATTAAATTATTTTCTGCTGTTAAAATATAAGATAGATCTTTATTAGATGTACTTAAAATGGATATGTCAAAAGGTCTAAGTATAACTTTATAATTTAATTAGAAATATCAATGATTTTCTAATAACTTATTGATATTGAAAATTGACAAATTGAAAATTCATCATGGTAAGCTGAAGTTGATTATGGGACAAAGGAATAATCTGGATTTAGCTTAACTTTGTAAATGTGGTTGAATAATGTATAGGAATGAACATTGTTAAAAAGGATCTCATTTAGTTTTAAATATATTTTAATATTACTTGTTTCAATATAGTGAGAACTACAAACGTGAAAGACTATAAATCAACTTATTGGGGAAAATAGGAAACAACTCAAGGGTGTCTAACTCCTAAGTCTATTCATTTTCTTTCAAGAGTAGTAGCATCCCACAAATGAGAAGGAACTAATTGCTTTAAATGTCAAGCCCCAATGAATCCTCAAACAAGTCTGAAATACATTAATTTATTTGTGAACTCAAAAGAGTTGTGCTTAATCTTGCTACGTGTTACCCTTTGTGATAATAATTGTCAGTGAGAAAAGTAAGAGTCTATATAACTCTAATACTGTTTTTGATTGCTTTATAAGAATTATAAAATGAACCTAATTTTTTTAGAATTTGTTACATAAAATTATATTATTTCTTTTATTTTAAACTTTAGAACCCTGATTTTAATTTTGTCAATAATTAGAGTTTCATGGGCTGGATCAATAGTACAATGGATTAGATGTCTAACTTGCATGAAACTGACCCCAGTTTGATGTACACTAAATTATAGAGTCACTAGAGCACCACCAGCAGTAATTCCTTAGTGCAGAGTCAGACATAACCCCTGAGCATCATCAGGTGTATGACAACAAAATAAACACATTTCATGCATTCAATGTTCTATGTGTAAACCCAACATAAGTTTCAACAGCCTTCCACAATTCTCTCCAGATTCCATCCTATCTTTCACATTGCTTTCATAAAAAAAATCAACAGAAATTAAAATTCCTGCTTTTACTATCCTGAAGACTGTACAAGATCAGGTACTTTGTTCACCAATTTAGGAGTCCTATTATTATGTTAAGGCATATTAAATGTATACATAAAGAAAGAGAAACAAAAGGTTGAATCTTTCACAAAGGGCAAATCCTCTGATAAAATAACTAATATAGACATAAACATCACTCTGTATATAATACTAAATAATTTGAGGTTTTAATAACTGCTGACCATTTTGCTTATGAATTAGGACTTCTACTAAATGCTTTTTACCCTAACCCCGTTTACTTACTTTTTAATTTAATTTTTTATGGTGAGGAATTTGGGTGCAATCCTGCAATGCTCAGAACTTAATTCTATTTCTGTGTTTTATAATTACTCCTAGTGGCATTCTGGTACCATACAAAGTACTGAGGATTGAACCTGGGTTGGCTTCATATAAAGACCTTAACCAGTGTATTATCTTCAGCTCTTGTTATATAATTTTAGTTTAAATATTAATAAAGTTGCATTTTATTCAGTATACTCAATAGACTATAAATGCAATGTCATAGTACTATAAAATCTCTAATAATCTAAACAAGATAATTCTCATCATATAGCTGTCTTCCTAGCCATTTTCAAAATTAGTGCTTTTTTTATGATGCCAGCTATTGAG
Organism: Crocidura indochinensis; assembly: GCA_004027635.1. Taxonomy (NCBI): domain Eukaryota; kingdom Metazoa; phylum Chordata; class Mammalia; order Eulipotyphla; family Soricidae; genus Crocidura; species Crocidura indochinensis. The sequence continues at coordinate 15,632 of PVKC010014293.1, read as the reverse complement.
TATAAAACTGAAAGAACAGAACTAACTTCAGTACTTGACAGAATAAATCTGCTCATCTGACAAGTTTTATTTTACATCAAAAGAAAACTAAAACAGCATAGATAAAGGCTACAGTAGAAAGCCCCACAATTCACCTATTTCCCATGGTAAAGCAAATAAAGTCACAGCAATAGTTAGGAACTAATGTTATATTTTTGGCATCTCAAGCAGGCTTTCCTAGTTTTGATATTTTCAAGACCCAAGCATGTCCTATAGTATAATTTTCTTATATTTTTAACTTTTTAAAAAATTTTTGTTTTGACCAAATCCATTGAGCTCAGAAGCTAGATTCACTCCTGGCAGTATTCAGGGGATCATATATAGTGATAGGTAAAGAACTGGGGTCAGACCCAAGTAAGGCAAGCATATTAACCCACATACTATCACTGGCCATATCACTGCTGAATTAACTGGCAAAACATGAAATATAATTGGCTAAAAACATATTTTAATAGGTCTACTTTTTTTCCTTTTTTCCTTCTATACCAATGTAGTTTTCCTGGATAAAACTTAGAGCAATTATAACATAAATTTATGCTAAATGTTTATCATTTAACCTTTAAAAGTTCATATTTGTATTAAAATGTAAAATACATGCAAAGACAGTGTTTAAAGTGAGGAAAAATGCTACTAGCTCTGAACATAGTTCAGCAGTCTCAGTTGTAATCAGCCACTATGTGTTAAGGGTAGAAAATATATAAACAGATAGGAATTAGGAGAGAAAAGCAGAGTTCATTAGGTCCATTATATTATTAAATACTAGAAACATACCTTATACTGGAAATGCTTAGCTTTTGCCTCTAGGAATATAGTTATAAGAAGCTATTCAAGGAAAGCAAATACTATAGAAAGCTATAATTTATTAATGCCAATTATGGCCCCAGAGCAATTAGTTCACCAAGATCAGGTGACATATACATTTCAATTTCTTGAAAAAATTTAAATGATTACAGCTTATAGATTGAATCATGTGTATGCCTGATTCTAGAGGTTTCTCTGGCGTTCTTAAAGATAACTGCAATATCACATATCACTCTTTTAGGTTGATGCTAATTAAATCATAATAGCTTACTGACCTTTTTAGGATGGAAAGCCACACTCAGGAGTTATCCTTCTAACAGGATAAGGGGGACCTGAAGGGATGTGAGAAGCCAAGGTTGGCACATGCAAGGCAAATTTTCTACCCTCTGATCTATCTATCCTGCCTTACTTGTCTGATTGATCATTGATTCTTGCTTCAAAATAAAAAAAAAATTCATTGTAGACAATTCATGCATTTTGGTACTCATTCCAAATATAAAACACAAATTTAAAACTTCAGTCTTTAAATTAATAATTTTAATCTAGGGGTCAGAGAGGTGGCACTAGTGATAGGAGGTCTGCCTTGCAACCGCTATCCAAGGAAGAACCACGGTTCAATCTCCCAGTGTCCCATATGACCCCCTCCCAAGCCAAGGACAATTTCTGAGCATTTAGTCAGGAGTAACCCCTGAGCTTCAAACGAATGTGACCCCCCCAAAAAAAAAAACCCAAATAATAATTTACTTAATTAACAAACAACTTTTGTTTTTTTGGACAATATGTAAATTCTAACTTGTTTGATTTTAAACAAGTAAATGACACAAAGTATATATATATATGTAAAAAAAAAAAGCAATGACTTTTGTAATAACATTGATTTTTCTCTACCTTTGTCTCTGAAGTATATCTTGGCAATTCTATGGTGAAACTGAAACTGAAACTGCTTAAAACATGCTTTGTTATGGAAAAAGCAGAGAAAGGTTCCATTTTTCAGATGGAGTCCTACAGCATTATACCTTATAGGAAAAAAATACTTCCCATTTTCAGTCTAAATAGCAATCTCTGCTTGCAGCTGTTCTTTTTGAATAACTTGATTAGAACTGAATGATAACTTTTTCTCAAGTTTTATTGTACTTTAAGATTGCTACAATAAATAGTTACAATCTTCTTTTTCTTGATAAAATATTTTCCTTGGAGAAGTTCAACATGCTTTAACTCTGCTTTGGAGAACTTTTCTTCACCATGTTATTAGTGAAGGTTGTTTGACCAAAGCATCACTTTTTCAAATGTCCCAACTCATCATTAAACCAGGGAAATAAACATTATATGTACCTATTTACAGAAGTAAATTGCGTTATTTATGAATCTGAATGAAAGAACATAAAAATCACTGAAATAAAAGTTGCTTTCACATATTTTCAGATCATTACTCAGAACTCTATTTAAGTAATAATGTACCCGAAAAGATATGTCACTTGATAATATGTTCTTGCTTCCAAGTAAAATATTAAAGTGAAAGCAAAAACGTATTTCTAAGATTTAAAAGAAAGATACGATTTCCTTGGTAGTGACTAAAACACAACTTCAGGTTCTGACAAAGGTAAAGAAAAAACTGCATTCAAATTCTCATCTCAAATTTGCTATCGAATTTGCTATCAGATAATATATCCCAACATTGCAATATTATTTATGTATTTCTAACAGAAAATAAAATAATATTTCTTTAAAATTGTGCACAAAAGAAATCATTCTAATTTGATAAAATAGATACTTTTCTTCATTACTTAGCAATGGCAAATAAAATACTAATTCTTATGTTGAATGATAGCACTTCTTGATAGATGTCATTTCTGGCCAATCTAATCATGCATCTAGCAAATACTTTGCAACCTCTTGTACAGTTTATATTTTGCTATTATTAAAGTATTGCTAGATTTGTGATTTGCTTTTTTGTTTTTTTTTCTTCTTCCTCTCTCTCCTCTCTCTCCTCTCTCTTCTCTCTCTTCTCTCTCTCTCGTCTCTCTCTCTCTCTCTCTCTCTCTCTCTCTCTCTCTCTCTCTCTCTCTCTCTCCACCCTGTGACACTCAGGAGTTACTCTTGGCTCTATGCTCAGAAATATCTCCTGGCAACCTCTGGGCCACGTGAAAGGTAAACACGCTACTGATGTGCTATTCCTCTGGCCCCTACTTGTATGTTTTTGAAACCAAGAAATTCCTAGTCTATCAATACGTGTTCTAATACCCACCATAATAGTATACAAAACAACACAGTGCATTGGTATGCTTCCAAGGATTTTTTATATTCTTTTTTGATTAAGACAAATTACACTAACAGCTAGCATGACAATGTTAAAGAATAAGAGAAGTAGAATGCCTGTCTCGAATACAGGCAGGATAGGGAAGCAGGTGGGGCATTATGGTGTGTATGTTGTACTAGTTAAGGGGGATATTCTGTTTATGACTGAAACCCAACGACAAACATGCTTGTAATAATGGTGCTTAAATAAAGATTTATATAAAAATAGACAAATTTTAGAGTGCATTTCTGTTTCTTACCTAACTTGCTATATGATTTTGAGATATTCAGTTAAGGAAAACATTAAAAGATCAAGATTATTTTGCTATTTTGTGTATGCATGTATGTGTGTGACTGAATTCATGTACAAACTCCCTAAGACTATTAAATTAATTACTATTGAACTAGGCTACTTACCCTATATGTTGAGTTATGAACAGAAAGTAAATTCAAACTTATACGTATTTTGTTGACTAACACACCATTTTATACTACTGACATAAAATATTATCTGCATCACAGTATTTATTAATAATCCTCACCTCAAGCCATAATATAATATTTGTTGCTTAATCTCTACTTATAATTTATATTATTTTTGGACAAAGCTGGTAGTGCTCACTCACTCCTTACTCTTGACTCCTGATGGAGTGCAGGGCATCATATGTAGCGCCAAATATTGAACCCAAGTCAGTCACATGCAAGGCAAGTAACCTACACTGTGTATTCTCTCTGACTCTAAAATAATTTACAAAAATCTTACCAATGCAGTTACAAATGTGTTAAAGTCGATGCCACTACTGTATTATGCTACTGCCCAGTAGCACCATTAATGTGCTCATTACTGTCCACTACTATCCTTACGTCACCCCTTCCCTTATTTTCATTCTTCACCCATTCCTCCACTGTTTATTCATAAGAATATATCCCCTGATATTTCTTTTTTTTTTTTTTTTTGGTTTTTGGGTCACACCTGGCAGTGCTCAGGGGTTACTCCTGGCTCCATACTCAGAAATTGCTCCTGGCAGGCACGGGGGACCATATGGGGCACCGAGATTCGAACGGATGACCTTTTGCATGAAAGGCAAACGCCTAACCTCCATGCTATCTCCTGGGCCCCTCCCCTGATATTTCTATATTGGAACTCAAACTACATATAAAAATTTCATTTATTATAATTTTACTGCCTCCTATAAATTTAGTTTCTAGACTATTTTCTCAAACATATATGCAAAATAAATGTTTTTGAAATTGGAATAAACGAATATATATTACATATCGTTAATATTTAATTGTTTCAATAATAGTTATGTAAGCATAATTATAAACAGCATGATATTTAATAATACACTATTTCATTGTTTTAAGAGTATATGTTACAATATTTTTTAGAAATTTTACATTTCTCTTTTCTCAGGCAATTTAAATAAAGTTACAACTAAAATAAAAGCAGATTAAAGTGTCATTTATTTTGACTAGTATATACTTTTAACTTATTATTTTTATCTTTATAATGAAATAGTGGTGTAATATTGTTCATGTATATTTATTTTATAACTATCAATCCAAGTACCTCTGACTCTACTCTTTCCATTATCTCCCTTTGGGATATTTATAAAACTTTCATTTAATATCTAAAATTTGCATTAAGCTTTAATGCATTTATAAGTTCCTGCAAAAATTTCTAACTCACTACATGAATTAATATGTGATCATGGCTTGAGCATTTCTTCTAATAGTAATGTTATGCAATTATTTATAGTAATTAGGGACCAGCGAGGTGGTGCTAGTATTAAGTTGTCTGCCTTGCAAGCACAAGCCAAAGAAGGACCATGGTTTGATCCCCTGGTGTCTGATATGGTCCCCCTAAGTCAGGGGTAATTTCTGAGGACTTAGCCAGGAGGGACCCCTGAGCATCAAACGGGTGTGGCCTGAAAAACCAAAAAAAAGTTAATAGTAATTAGATATGCTATTAATTAACAAACTAACATACTATATTGCCCACTGAATTAACTCATAAAAATAATTTAAACATATTGAATTAGAAAAAATATAAGATATATCAAGTAAAATTGTTTCTAATGCAAAAAATTAAATAAATCAAACATTACCTTCTAATTACTTACAAATTAGGTTATTTTTAGGTAGGCAAAAGAACTGTAAAGATTTGCCAAACTTCACACGGTTACTTGCATAGCTAATGTACATGTTATTCTTTATCAAAGTTGTTTTTAAGACCTTAAAATTATTTTAAAGTAAAATTTAACAAAATTTTAAAGAACATTTCAAAATAATTGTTGATATTGCAATTTGTACTAAATTTAAAATTCATGAATATCATGACACATCTTCCCAGAAAAGTTAATTTCTATTTTTAATGCTTACCTAGCATACTGCAACTGACAAGTTTATTATTCTTAATACTTCTTTGTAACACTAATGAATCTAGCTACAAAATAAAAACAAAACAGAAAATAGTATCTTTTGGCCTTTATACATAAGAAAATCTGTAGACAGTCTATAGGATTGTAAGTATAATAATACAGGAAGATTAGTGGGGAAAAAGGATCACATTTAATTACATATGTATGAAGAATTTTCACAAACATAAATTCTAGACTAAATAAAATCAAATATAGCTTTAACTAATGAAAAGGATAAGGTCCCAAGGTGATAAGTAGAGAGGATGGCTTCCCATGTAACATATTTGAAATTTCAGATGATTTCTTCTTTCCAAAGATAAATTTCTTACAATAAAAAATAAATTATAAAGAGTTCCATAAATCTGGGTGAACTTTATTATTTGTTGTAATGATAACAGTTTGTCTTGTAGGACACAGAGCATCATCTAATATTAGCAAAACTTACTGAAGTAAGTTATTATATATTATATATATGTATATATATATATATATATTGCAAAATAGGTCATTTGGGAAGGCAGTTTTTAGAGTAGAATACACAGACTTTTTTTCTTAACTTGCTTAAGAAAATATTTAATACAAAAGTGAAAATATTAAACATTTGCTTTCATTTTACACAAGTTTGAGAAAAATATTTCAGTTGTTAAAAAAAAACCTATTTTTATATAGCTTGAATTCTGAGCAAGTTTCACCTTTAATGTTAGCACACCCAAGAAGAAATAGAGTTCTTTATACAATGACCTTTGCAAATGTACAGTTTTTAAAACACTGTGAAAAATATTGTGTAACAGATAATTTTCTAAATACTAAATATTCAAAAGGGGTTTGCTACAAAGCTTTCAGTGCCTGCATTCTTTTGCCTATGTTTTCTGGTTGTTTTTAGTCTGATGGCATTCCACTCTTAACCATATCTGTCAAAATTAGATGATAACAGATTAGAAAACTACTACCTCTGTTATGTAAGATTGCAATGTTAGGTAACATGATAGCATCCATACCTTTATTCCCACAACTAATATTTTTATGTCTAGAAGTCCTATGAGTCAAGTACTATGTTTGCATAAGCATAACAAATTAAAAGAAACACTGTGATATTTGTTATCAGTTTCATAGAAATATGTCTGGGAAATAAAACTTAAAAGCCAATGAACACCAAAATCTCTAAAAAAAAAACATCTAGGGACTAAAATTAATGTGCATTTTAGTCAAATAAGTTACTAGATGTCCTCATAGATTAAAAGGGAATAATTTTCTTAATGGCAATTTTAATTCCCACAGAGCTAAAGTGTAAAAATAAATTAGGGTGGGCAAAAATAATGAGAGAGAAACAATGTATCATGACAAAACATAAAATGAGATACTTTTCTATGTACAATAGAAAACTTGTTCATATTAAATAACAGATAGGTAAGAACTAATAGAGTTGGGAATTTTCCTGAATACATTGCAAGAATGTTAAAAATTGATAATAATAATAATAATAATAATGTTTAAATAATAATAATGTCTGCTTAATCATAAAATAAACATTTGAGAGCTAGTTGATCAAAATAGCTAATAAAGAATATACTTATTCATAAGAAATGCAATTATTACAACTTATAAGTGGAAATATAATGTTAATTTGTAAAACATATAAATTCTATTGTACAAAACATATACAAACATCACTATATGTCTAAATAAAAATCTTTTGGAGACATATTAATTATTACAACAGTAAGGTTCTTGCCTTACTCTTGGATGATCCAGGTTCAAACCCAAACATCTCATATGATCAAACAAGTCTTCCAGGAGTAGTTCCTGAGTTCAGTCAGGAGTAGACCATGAACACTATTGGGTGTGACCCAATTTTTTGTTTTCACGTTCAATGTAGTTAGTGCTAGAATATGAAGATAATAACTGTTCAAGGTTAAACATTTAAATAACAGAATTGAGACTTCATATTAGGAGAGTCTGATATCAAAGCTCACAATGTAGTATGAAGAATCGATTTTAGCAAATAAAATATTTACGTCTTTAAACATTTCAATAATATCCTTGCCAAGTGATATATTGGACCACTTTTTCTTCAGGCATATTTCATGTGACAATATCAATCAGCATTCAAGTATTCTGTAATGCTTTTTTTGAAGAATGCCTGTTTCATGTAATGTTATAACATGATTTAAAATATTTGAATATTAGGTGATAATCTCCATTTTAAAAATGCCTCAATGGTTTTATGCTTAACGAAGAGGAATAAATTCTGGCATGTGCATAGAAATTCATATGCATCCACTTGAGCTCTACAAAGAGATAATGACCACAGAACACTTATATTAAATAATAGATTACATAAACAATATAAATACAGGTACTAGGAATTTTGATCTTATGTTTAAAGAATTTGGAAGAACAAGATGAATCATTGGGGAAATAAAAGGGTTGAGCAATAAAGACACATTAGGAAGGACCAGAAATAATGAGGGAGAAATAGGCAATGTTTATATCATGATAAGCCATAAAACAAGATACTTTTCTATGTATAATAGAGAACTTTTTCATATTAAATAAGAGATTAGTAAAACTAATAGAGTTGGGAATTTAGCTGAATACATCGCAAAAATAATAATAGTTGATAATAATGATGTTTGCTTAATCATAATAAAAGATTTGAAAACTAATTGGTCAAAATAGCCAGGACATTGCATATAGCCAAACTAATTAGAAGATCATATCATATCTATGCCCTTATCTATCTCCTTTGAGGATAAAGTATAACCCCTGAAAATCACTGGGTATGGCCCATAAAGAAACAAAAAAGATGACATAAAATAAAAATTTAGTTGAGTTAAATACTTTCTAAAAGGCTTCTTCCAAGTTTAACATTTACAAAAAAAAATGTGCTTTATATTAAAAAAGAAGTGGAAAAACAGTCTGCATTGAATATAGAAAATTTACAATTCTATTCCAGATGATCTATGTTATTTTGTTCCTTATTTTAACCTAAAATACTACTAGAAAACTAGTAAAATTACTTAGTTTTCAACTGTATCCTCCCATTATAGAGTATCATAAATATAAAAAATTGAAATACTGCATAATAATTATTGAATAATTCAGAATATTTTGAAGCTATATTTTTACATTCCCATGAATATAGAGAGATATTACCCTAATGCTATATTTCTATGATAAATTGTATTTGTTTATGTTTATGTTAATTTTGGCATTTAGCCATCAAATTAACTTTTCCATTATAAGATACATGATCATCAAAAAGTCAACCCAGAGAGAAATTGCAGACATATGTAATTATTTGTTTCATTTTATTGGACATGTTCAAATTTTGCCTTGTCTAATTGGTACCAGTTTCTATTATAAGATTTTTTTTTCTCCATCACAGAAAAATAGTTCTAAAACTTTTCTTTGTAAACTTTTCTGTGAAATATTCCTCCAAAACCTCCTTCAAAAGTTACTGACTTCCCCATAAGTTATAAGAACAGTAATGATTTATGGCAAATTCTATATACTTATACCTATAAATTTATGTATTTATCCATATATCTTGCCTTTTTGCATAAATGACCCTCTTAAAAACAATAATGTGGCATAATAGCAAGGAAAATATGCTCAGAATGTAAGTACTTCAGAAATTCTACTCTATTTGTGCTCAAGGTATTTCAGAACAAGAAATAGATACTACATCCCCTATGAAACAATGGTGTTTGAATCTATTTAAAAAGAAAAAGTTAGCCGGAAGGAATTTAGGATATTATTTGAAGTTAAATCATATACCTTGCTACTCTGAGGCCACAGCATATTTGCAGTCAGAACTATGAATTCTGTAAGAATATATTTGTGGGAAATTTGCAGGAGGGTGAGTTGCAAATGGGGAACTTAGTCAGTTATTTATTTTACATTTAGAAATCAACCTTCCAAGCAGACCAGTTTTTGAAAATACATGCATCATAAATTTTCACAAGTATCCTATAGCTCCTTCTTGTAGGGATGTTTTCTGAAGTCATTTGTTATTCAGAAATTTCACTGGTGCATTCTATTAGCAATAATTTATGTTTGCCAATGAAACCTGACGCGACAGCTTGACACCTTGACATTTAATGGTGTGGTGAGGTAAAGTAAATTGGTGGTTTCATACTGCCATGGACTACCGTAATTTATGCAGCTTTTGCACATATTGAACAATAACATTTGGATCCATAACAAAACTAAGAAACAACAGTTTGGGAAAACTCAGTTAATAACAAGTATCTAACTGAGTTATTATCTCACAACTAAAAATACATATACATTGCCAGATCTATTTCTATGGCTTTTTTTTTTAAGTTTCTGACTCAAAAGGAATAACTTCAGGATAAATTCCCTTGCTTGACTGTAATAATGTTTTCAATGCATTTATTTATGTTGTTGTGTCTTAGTAACTAAGATATTTCATCTAATTTTCACAACTTAATCTGAGTACTTTTGCATGATAAGAAATATATTGAAATAAGAAATAAATAATATAATTTATTATTGTAATAATCCTGAGGAAATAATCATGTCTTTTTATGTTCAAAAATATTTTTCAATTGAAGTTTATAATATATAATATAAATATTACAAACTTAATAATTATCATTTATAGCTTTATTCAATAATATGTTGTCATAATAAATGTATGTTAGCCAACTTGTTACTATGAAATTATGTTAGCTGAATTGTAACTCCTCAGCTCTTATAATTATTGCATTTTATTTATTCTAATAAATACCCTTCTTTATAATACATTGCTTCAAACTTTAAAAAGAAAAATAATAAAAACTTTAACTGACAATAATATATAAATGATTCAAGCAGCTTTTCATCACTTGGTCCAGTGAAAAAAAACTAGATAATAATAAATTAGGAATGAAAAGTAAGCCCAAGATATTTACTATTTATTTTTCTTTTGTTCTCTTGGGCCACACCCAGCAGTCCTCAGGGTTACTCTTGAGTTTGTATTAATGGATCATTCCTGACTCAGGAGACCACGCAGGATGCCTGAGATTGAACCTGGGTAGCCATGTGCAAGACAAAGTTAAAGGCAAACGCCTTACCCACTATAAAATCATTCTGTTTTCTAGAGGACTCATTTTAAATAAATAAAAAAAAAACTGTTTCTAACTTTACTAGAAAATTGAATATAAAAAATGTTAGATGCCTGTGCTTTAAGTTGGTGGAATAACTAAAAAATTATGCACATTTATTGTCATTTATATATTAGAAAAAGCTTGTTTTCTGAACACTGCAATGCTACCAAAAATAATCATACTATAAATTAGCCCTACAAGTTTAGCTTTATAGAGGTGAATAAAGCTGTATGTTTCATTTTAAACTTGGCTCTAGTGACTGCCAAGGGCTCTAACAGCAGCACTATCTTTTTTGCTAGTGAGCCTCAAGGACAAGCTGAGGTCACTGAATATCACTTTCAATTCAGGCAGTTTGAGATGCTGCTGAACAATGCAATCCTGCTACATTCTTCCAGCATCTTATTTTGTGAATTTGATGTTGTAACTTTGGAGCCATATAGCTTGAAAATTTCATTCTTCATATTTTCTTTTAGTTCATAGTTCCTCTAATTTCTTAAACACCCAAAAGGGAAAGTTCTCCCCAAATTCAGTTTTCATTAAATATTTTAAAGCTAAAAACAGATAAAAGAATAGAAAGCAGAAAAAAGATACTTATACTTATCACTACTAATTATTTAAATATCTATTTTCTTTAAAATCTAGGCACACATTCTTTAACCTATTTTTAATATATAAATATTTATTTAAGCACCACGATTACAAGAAATTTTTCTTTCTTAGAGAAGAAAATACAGAAAAAAATTGAACTAGGTTATGCATGCCTTAATTTAAAAAGGGGGAAATAGAAAAAAATAAATGCATGTTGACACATATGGATAAGTAGTTTGCAAAATATATCTAAACAGATTCTAGAGGTTTACACATATATACATATATTTAAATATTTATCAAAATACTCTAAGAAGAGGATTAAATAAAATTACCAAAACATTCTAATAATTTATCAAGAAGTAATTGCAGGTGGAAAAAACTCTACAGGGGCCCAGGAGATAGCATGGAGTAAGGCGTTTGCCTTTCATGCAAAAGGTCATCGGTTTGAATCCAGTGCCCCATATGGCCCCCTGTGCCTGCCAGGAGCAATTTCTGAGCATGGAGCCAGGAGTAACCCCTGAGCGCTGCCGGGTGTGATCCAAAAACCACAAAAAACAAAACAAAACAAAACAAAAAACTCTACAAAAAAAAACTTAAAAAACTGAATCAAGAAATAAGAGAGGACACAGAAAATGGAAATCTATTCCTAATCATTAATCAGAAAGATTAACAACATTAAAATGGCAATACTTACTAAAGCATTGTACAGAATTAACACCACCCCTATGAGAATATCTTTGTTTTTATTTTAAAGAAGTGGATCAGACACTCCTGAAATTCATACGGAACAGTAAACATCCACAAATATCTAAAGTAATCCTTGGCCAAAATCAAATGAAAGGACCACTTTCTCCAACCTTAGACTGTAATATATAGGGAGCCGGGAGGTGGCGCAGGAGGTAAGGTGCCTGCTGCCTTGCCTAGGACGGACCACGGTTCGATCCTCCGGTTCCCATATGGTCCCCCGTGCCTGCCAGGAGCGACTTCTGAGCGCATAGCCAGGAGTAACCACTGAGCGTCACAGGGTGTGGCCCAAAAACCAAAACAAAACAAAAAAAAAAAAAAAAAGAAAGAAAAAGACTGTAATATATAGCTGTAGTTAAAAAAAAAATGTACTGATATAAAGACAGACCTTCATATCAATAGAATATACATGGTAATTCTAAGATGGATACACAGATTTACAATCAATCTTTGATGAAATGGGAAAAATATAAAGTGAAACAAGATGAGTCTCTTCAACAAGTGGTGTAGGAAAACTGCTCAGTACATGGAAAAAAAAGCAAACTTAGTTTTCTATTACTGCCATACACAAAAGTCAAATCAAAAAGATTAAAGATATTGGTATAAAAGCTGAAAGTATAAGATACATGCAGGAATATATAGCAGAACGCTCCATAACATTGAAAGTAGAGGCATTTTAGAGGATGAAACACTAGTGGCCAAGCCAGTGTAAACATAGATATACTAATGGGACTACATTAAAATTAGTAGCTTTTAAACCTCAAAGTAAATAGTGACTAGAATACAAAGACTATATAGGTTTAGGGAGAAGATATTCACAGTCTATCTGATAAGAGTTTTTTAATCTAAAATATATAAAAATTTGTTAGAATTTAGCAAGAAGTAGAACATCTAACCTCATCAAAATATGGTGAGAAGAAATAATCAGATATTTCCTCAAAGAAGATATACAGATGACCAAATACACTTCTTTAAACATCAGGGAGATGAGAATCAAAATAACAACAAAATATCACCTCATGGGGCCAAGAGATAGCATGGAGGTAAAGCGTTGCTTTGAATGCAGAAGGTCGGTGGTTTGAATCTTGGCATCTCATATGGTCCCCCAAGCCTGCCACGAGCGATTTCTGAGAATAGAGCCAGGAGTGACCCCTGAGTACTGCCGGGTGTGACCCAAAAACCAAAATAAATAAATAAATAAAGATATCACCGCATGCCACAGAAACTGGCACAATTAAAAAAAATTAAAAATTGTCCTGGTACATATGTGGAGAAAAAAGTACTCTAATTCACTGTTAGTGGTAAAAGTAACTGGTATAGTCTTTTTTGGATAAAAATATAGATATTCTTCAAAAAACTATAAATTGAGTTGCCATCTGATCTAGCAATACCACTCCTAGATCTGTACCATAGGAACACAAAAACACAATACAGAAAAACTCTCTGCATTCCTATGTTTGTTGCAGCACTCTTTACACTAGCCATAATCTGGAAAAAACCCAAGTGCTCAAGAACAGATGAGTGGATAAATAAATGGTGGTACTTTTACACAATGGACTACAATGCAGCTGTTAGGAAAAAATGGAGTCAAGAATTCTGTTTATACAAAGACAAATAAAATTAGTATTATTCTGAGTGAAATTAGACAGAGATAATTAGACATAAAATAATCTCACTCACTTATGGGTCATAAGAATAATAATAGATATTATGGTAATGATACCCATAGATTACAGAAAATGTAGATCATGGTAGGAGCTTGTCACACAAAGTGAGGTATGTCTATAAGGTAGTGACTGATCAGTCTAGGGTAGTGACTCATCAGTCCACTCTGATAATGATAGATAGGTTGATAACTCTGACAAGAACTGGGTGCTAAAAAGTGATGAAGTATTATGCATTATCATGATACCCTATTCATTAGCAATAGTACAAATAATAAAGTCAAAAAGAAGTAAAAGAGTGAATGAGAAAAAGGAAAGTAAAATGCCTGCATCAGAGGCAGGCAGTGGGGCAGACAGTGAAAGGGTAGGAGGGAAACTGGACATTGGTGGTGGGAAAAGTGCATTGGTGAAGGGTAGTGCACACTGTATGAATGAAACTCAATCATGAACAAATTTGTAACAATGTTAATTAAATAAAGTGATTATATTTTAAAAAATAACTGGAGATAACCTTATGCATAGTTTACACAAAAATCCCACAATATTAATTATCCTTATCTGAGACCATCATGTTTTACACTTATAAATGTCTAAGAAATAAAAAAACTAAAAATAGAATTAAAAAAGCCAGAAAATTCGGTAAATTTCTTCTATGTGCAGCATCAGCAACGGGCCTCAGAGCCTTATTCAAAAAAACAAAAAGGAAAAGAAGGGGGTCCAGAGGTCAACTATGGAGATCACTTTCCCTAGCTCACATACTCCTTCCACTTATTCCCCATTGAGCAAACTTACTCATTCAATCATCTTAACCTTCTGTCCTTTATGTATGCCTGTTTTCCAACCTTATTTTCATGACACATCCCACAGATTCTATTGGGGCTATATATGGACCTAATAAATATTATTAGATTTGAAGCACACGCAAAAAAAGAAATAAAATTTCTTATTGCACCAAATTTTAGTTTGCTGTGGTTATACCAGGTAGTACTCAGATAACCATGAGCTGTGCCAGAAATTGAATCCTGTTCTACCATAAGCAAAGAGAATCACCTCACCTGCTGTACTTATTATTGGGTCCTAATTAATTCCCCCAAACTCAAAAGAGATTACTATGTTCTTTTATGGCTCTCTATGAACCACCAGTAGTAATTCCTGAAAGCAGCTTCAAGAGTAACCTCTGATCATTACCAGGTATGGCCTCCCTCAAAATAAAAGAAAAGGCATATATGCATAGAGGGTCATAAAAATAGAGAAGCGGGTATAGATGAGAAAGTTAGAAAGAACGCAGAAAGGCAGACTGACTGAAAAAAATTTTTATTAAGAATGTTCAATTATGGTATATCCACAGGAAATATTTTATGGTTCTGTTTCCTTTTATTCCTTTTGACCTTACATAAATCATTGTTGCATCTTGATCCAGAGAGAGGAAGGAAGAAAGGCACTTACTTTGCATGCAGCTATCTATATAGGCTGCTACCCTACTTCAAATTACACAAGCATGGATATGGTCTGTTGAGAAACATAAGAGATGAATCCTGAGCACAAAGTCAGTGACTGCACTCTGCAAGTTTTCTTGAACAAGCTATGATGTATTTTTTCAGAGCTCTAAAATGTAGGGAGCAATTGTATCTTAACAAATAATAAGTATATGATAAAGAAGTGGCCATGTAAAATAATAAAATCAAAATAATAGTACAGAATGAAGTGGGAAATCTACTTACTGAATCAAATGATATGGAAAAGTGGACATCTGATATGGTTCAAATTAATCAGGACATGTTAGGGGGTATTTTATGTTTACCTTATTTAAATAATGATTATTGCTATTTATATAATGTGTCTCAGAGTTATAGATCAACACTGTATTTTAAAATATAGCAAAAATATTTATGTTAGAAGTTATTTTCTAATGTTTATAAATGATAAGGAACTATTTTTGCATCTCATATAAAGACACTTTT
>PVKC010014292.1:8245-22374 GCA_004027635.1 Crocidura indochinensis | reverse complement strand
AAATCATAAAGTAACTATTAGCTGCATTGTTTTCAAATTTTGAAAGATACACAAAATTGTAAATAATTTTGTTTCAGTTGATCATTCTTGCTTGTAACTGTTACTGTATAATATGTTAGATATGTTAATTATATGTTAGTAGCATGTGTTAATAATATATTAGATAATGTGTTAGATAAAAGGTTTCTTCCTAGGTAGTGAAATGTATGACAAACATTTATTTATCTATCAATTTATCAATTGACTTACCTCTGTGTTCGGCTTCATTGACCAATTAGGGGACTCTGGGGGTCACCTTAATGCAGATGTGCCTGCTTCACAGATTCTCCCTCCTGATTTGAAATTGCAAGAGAAACATGGTCTAGGTGGGGAAAATACCTAAATTACTACCCATTATTCTCTATCCTTTATGTTCTACTAGCTCATTGTCCTGTGTGTGTGTGTTTGTGTGTGTTTGTGTAAAAAAATACTTCCCCAGGGAAAAAAATGTCCTTTATCTGTGTGCCCAAATTATTTATCTTTTTAATGATGGAGAATTTCTTCTGTAACTGGTTTAGATCCCAAAACTTCATTCCATAGCTTATTTGTTTGTTTATTTCTCGATTCTTTTATTCATTTGGTGATTATTTTTAGCCTATTGTTACATACCAGGCACTATATGAACCACTGTGATGATATGATAATGATGAATTTGATTTGGTCTTAGATGCTTAGTCTTTTTTGTAGTCCTGGAAGGAATGAGTTATCAGTGTGACAGTTACAAAATGCTTACCAGACTGCCAAGGATTTCTTGGTAGCTCAAATCCTGAAAGTTGTTTAAAAGATTTTTAGGGGCTGGAGTGATATGGTACAGTGGGTATGTCCTTGCCTGGATTTGATCACCAAGGATGTGACTAAGTCCAGAGAAGTAAATCAAGTGGCAGAAGACATATCTTACATGTTCAAAGCCCTGAATTTTATCCTTAGCAAAGCATGATTCCTTGAGCACTGCCAAGTCTGGCTCTGGTGGCACTTGGTGTTGTCCATATATTAAAAAATAAAGAAGGAGGCTGCTGGAGCGATAGCACAGGGTAGGGCATTTGCCTTGCACGTGACTAATCCAGGATGGACCTCAGTTCGATCCCCCCAGCATCCCATAGGTCCCTCAAGTCAGGTGCGATTTCTGAGTGCATAACCAAGAGTAACCCCTGAGAATCACCGGGTGTGACCAAAAAATAAATAAAAATAAAGAAGATGTGTTGGCACCATGTTGGCAAAATGGAGCCTCTTTTCCACTAAATTGTAAGCTTTGTAGGGCAAAAACTATATCTTCTCCATGATTTTATCTTTAACTGATCACAGACATCACACAAAACATGTTATATAAAATGGTGAAATTTTTGAAAATTATCTTCAACAGTGATCTTTAAAGTGAAGGTATCAAAAGCCTTTACTGAGGGCACAATTGGTGCTGCTTAGGTTATGTCTGGTTGTGCACTCAAAAAAGCTGTCAGGGAGCTTCTGCACCTCAAAGAAAACAGTGACTAGAATACAAAAGCCACCCATGGAATGGGAGAAACTATTCACCCAATGCCCATCAGATAAGGGGCTAACATCTAAAATAAACAAGGCACTGAGAGAACTTAACAAGAAAAAAAAAACTAACTACATCAAGAAAAATGGGGAAAAAATAAAGACACTTCTTTAAAGAAGAAATACAGATAGCCAAAAGGCACATGAAAAAATGCTCCACATCATTAATCATTAGGGAGATGCAAATCAAAACAACGAGGTAACATCTCATGCCACAGAGATTGGCACACATCACAAAAGAAGAAGAACAATCAATGCTGGCAGGGATGTGGGGTGAAAGGAACTCTCATTCACTGCTAATGGAAATGCCATCCAGTCCAGCATTTCTGGAAAACAATATGGAGATTAATAAAATAAAATCCTGGAATTGAGCTCTCATATAACCCAGTGATACCACTCCTAAGGTATACCCTAGGAATAAAAAAACATAATACAAAAATGCCTTCTGCACAACTATGTTCATTGCAGTGCTATTTACAAGAGCCAGAATCTGGAAACAACCCAGATGCTTGACAACAGATGAGTGGCTAAAGAAATGGTGGTATGTACACACAATGGAATACTATGCGGCCATCAGGAAAAATGAAGTCATGAAATTTTCCTATACATGGATTGACCTGAAAACTATTATGCTGAATGAAATGAGTCAGAGGTAGAGATATAGATGCAGAAGTGTTTCACTCATCTGTAGTATTTAAAAAAATAAAAGAGAGTATGTTAAAAATACCAAGAAACAATAGAGATGAGGTTTGAAAGGATTAGCACATGATATGAAGCTCACCACAAAGATTGGTGAGTGCAGATAGAGAAATAAGTACACTAGCAACTGATGATGATAATGAGTGATAGTGATAGTGAGTGAGAGAAATAGAATGCCTGCCTTGAAGACAGAGAAGGGAGGTGGAAGTTGGAGATGAGGGTCATTGGTGGTGGGAAGGCTTCACTGGTGAAGGAGGGTGTACTTTTTTATGACTAAAGCCCAACTACATACATGTTTGTAATCATGGTGCTTGAATAAATATATTAATAAAAAAGAAAGATGTCAAGAGTCTCATTTATGGATTTAGCCTATATTGGTACAATGTCACTTAGTAAACAATGACTCTTGAGCTCCGTCAAATTCATTCATTCATTATAAAAACATTTGTGTTATCATCTATAATCTACCAGTGCATATATTATGTATGGCATATTTCTATGTGAACAAAATCTTCAAAGAAGAGACATTAAAATACCAGAACAGGTAAAGAGGATTCTAGCAAGGTATGAGAAGGTTTATGAGAACGAATTTTTTTAATCCAGATATCCAATCTGTTTTTGTTTTTTTGTTTGTTTTGTTTTTTGGGGTCAGACCCGGCATTGCTCAGGGGTTACTCCTGGCTCTATGCTTGGAAATCGCTACTGGCAGACTCGGGGACCATATGGGACGCCGGGATTCGAACTGATAGCCTCTGCATGAAAGGCAAATGCCTTACCTCCATGCTATCTCTCTGGCCCCAATTTCCTATCAGTTTGGGCGGTGGCGCTGGAGATAAGGTGCCTGCGCTAACCTAGGACGGACCACGGTTCAATCCTCCGGTTCCTCATATGGTCCCCCGTGCCTGCCAGGAGCGACTTCTGAGCGAATAGCCAGGAGTAACCCCTGAGCGACACCGGGTGTGGCCCAAAAACCAAAAAAAAAAAAAAAAAAAAAAAAAGAGTTTAGTGAGAAGCATGTTTCAGGCTCTACGAACGAATGATATGGTACATTATAGGTATTTATTTTACTTTTTATTCATTATAGGTATTTAAATATACTTTGAGTCACTAATGACCATCTGTGTATTGTGGAGCTTGAAATGAGTTGAGGGAGGTGAGCAGGGCTAGATTTTAAAGGACATTCAAGGAAGTGCTAAATAATTAGTCTTCATTCATGATAAAGGGACTTAATTTATTGAAGGCAAGGCAGTAGCACATTGAAATCAGTGTTTCCTTGTTTTGTTGGTTTGTTTGGGGACCACACCCAGTGGCATTCCTGGGTTATTTCTGGCTCTGCGCTCAGAAATCGCTCCTGGCAGGCTCAGTGGGATCATATGAGATGCCAGAGATTGAACCCAGGGCCATCCCGGTTGACGGCTTGCAAGGCAAATATTCTACGACTGTGCCATCGCTTTGGACCCTGATATCAATGTTTTAGAACATTTGTTGGGGGCTGCATATTGAATGAGGATCAAGAGAATAAACACAATCTATTTAGGAAAGCATTCTAGGAAATTCAGGTGGAAGATAACTCATAATCAGATGTAGTAGCACATGGAATTGTTGTAGTGGAAAATGTTCAAGTTGGAAAATTAATCCAGCAAGACTTGATCCTGAAATTTATTGCATGACATTTAGCAAGAAATTATTTTACAGGGGCCGGAGAGATAGCATAGAGGTAGAGTGTTTGCTTTGCAAGCAGTGGACCCACGACTATTGTTGGTTCAAATCCGAGCATCCCTGTTCGAATTCAGTTCCTACCAGGAATGATCTCTGAGCACAGAGTCAGGAGTAAACCCTGAGCACTGTGGGGTGTGGCCCAAAAACCAAAAAAAAAAAAAAAAAAAAAAAGAAGGGGCCAGAGGGCCAGAGAGATAGCATGGAGGTAAGGCATTTGCCTTCTATGCAAAGGTTGGTGGTTCGAATCCAGGCATCCCATATGGTCCCTCGAGCCTGCCAGGAGCGATTTCTGAGCGCAGAGTCAGGAGTAACCCCTGAGCGCTGCTGGGTGGGACCCAAAAATAAAAAAAAATTATTTTACATGGATATTCACACTTCTTTCTGTTTGGTTTTCAGACCACACCTAGTGGTGCTTAGGGACTTGGGAACTACTCACTGACTGTGTTCCAGAGTTGTTCCTGGAAGTGTGTGAGACCACGTATCGTCCCTTGGAAGGGAATGAATTTAGGTCTCCTGCATAGAAAGCAGTAGACATTGAATTCACCATCTCATGGGGCAAATGATCATCCTTGATGCTATCAGGGATAGTTTATCCCATTTAATGTACAACTTTTTGCTCTAAAATACTTTTATTGTTGTTGTTATTGTGTTGATTCTTTATTTTCTGGACTGTGTGCCTGGCAAAGATACCTCTTTTGGAAATTCTGCCTTCTTGATTATTGCAATTCTTTCAGAATGTTCTAGTCTATCACAGAGTTATTATGAAGAGGATAGTTCTGTGGAACATTTTATTCTGATTTGATTGATGTATACCAATGAAATGCAAGCTTGGTAAAAAAGAAAATTTTATTTCCCTTCCCGTTGGGAACTTTCTGGCAACTTCATTCTCCTTCTTATGCCCTAAGCCTCAGAATGAAGATTTGATGTTATCCTTGGCTGTTCTAAGAACTGCTTCTTAGGCACTCATGGATACAATTTTATGTTTATTTTTACAGAATAGATTTTATTTTCATTCTGAGAATATCCAAAATTTTGTCATTTTTTTCCCTCTTTGGCATCTCTAAAATTCATCTTTTCCCATTGATTGCCATTAGCTAAAGCCCTTCCTGTATTTTGACCCTCTTTTCCTTCTATTCCCCACAAACGTCCATTGAGTTTTCTATACTTGAGTTCTGTCTCTGGTAAAGCAATCTTTGGTGCCTTTATGAGACTATCTTTTAAAAATGCTATAGCTGATTTTTCTCATCTGCATTAAATCAAGAATTCTCTTGCTTTTCATTTCCTGATGACTTTTCCCTGTAGATACCCTAAGTTTCTTCTCACTTTCTGAAATCATGGTCTTCTTATGTTTAATTTTTATTTTCCTCTTTCACTTTTTGTTTTCTGAGGCAGTTTTAAAGTCATCTCCTTCTAAGCCAAGGACATTTTCCTTTCCCTTTTTAACATGTCTAATCCAAATTTAGACAAGTTGTATTATAAAATTTCTTCTTATTTCTATCATTGCTTGTTCTATCATAGACATGTTTGCTGATGTCTTCCTCTTCATGATGATGAGATATGCTTTTCTTTGGATATTAGGAGATTTGTTATTTGTTAAGGGTAGTGTTTGCCTTTTTTTTGGTCATTATTGCCATTATTGAAATGTCATTATTGCCACTGCATTTTGTCTTGCTGACTCAGTTGTTTCTCCCACTAGGTCTGCCTTATATGTTGTTCTAACAGTATTCGCTGAATAAATGCCTTTATCTTTTGATATCAAAACAAAAAATACAGTGAAATGGCACACTGAATGAGATTAACTTTTTGATCGTGTATATCAAGAACTCATACACTTTGTCCCCTTCTTACCACACTAGGTTCCCTGCCACTCTCTTAACCTCGAGTCCTAGACTCCAGTGATATTGAGTTGCATGAGGAGGCAAATCATCCTATACAAGGTTGAAAACAAATCAAGAAGATAAATTTAATCTGTAAAATATGTCACCATTTTAAAATTTCAGGATTTCATATCAATATATATATATTATGGTTGTTCTAAAAATATAAGGTAATGATAATACCATACTCTATATCCACCTAAAAGGGGACTTACCCTTTAGAAAAAAAAATCTTCTCATTTTTTTCTATTTTCTTTTTTTATTAATTACTTTATTTAAACACCATGGCTATAAGATTTTCATAATACATTTGTTGTTTTTTCCACAATTAAAGTTATACAATACCCTTTACCAATGCACATTTCCCACCACTGGTGTCTCCAATTTCCCTCCCATCCTCCTTTATGCCTTATCCTCTGCCTGTCTCTGGGACATACATTTTTTTCTTTTCTCTCCTCTCCTCCACTCCCCTACTCTCTCCTCTCCTCTTCTCCCTCTTCTTCCTCCCTCTCCCCCCATCCAGAATGTCTGGACTAACTTATGAGGAAACCACTTTCTAGACTTCAGACTATTCAACAGAAATACAGTACTACTTCCCCTCTGGACTGCAGAAGACCCATCTGAAAAACAGGAATGGAAAACAACTAGGGATGTAGGAGACAGACTGTTCGTTGTTTTTCCTTGAGCAATCTTTTTTTTTTAGATTAGTATGCACAATTTTATATAACTAAATTGAATCATCCAGAGGAAATAGACATAGTTTTAGAATCTCACAGCCATTTAAGACTTAAAGGAACAAATAGCAAAAACCACCAACAAACATATTCAAGAATGGAAATTGAAACTAAACAAAAACAAAAGTGCAGTTCCAGATGGTTTTGCAAGTGGTTTCTTAAAGGTTTAGAGTCAAGGAGCACTGTAAAAAAAAGTGTTAGAGTGGCAATTATCATTTGCATAGGCTCACCAAAGTATGGGGGACTTGGAAAGGAAAAACATTGGCCTAAATACAAGGAGACTTTACCCCTGAAGTTTCCTGACATAAGTCCACTTCTAGGTTCCAGGCAAACTAGTTTGTTCAATCCAGGTCATTGTCTGTAGTGCCATTAAGTTTTATTTTTCACACAACCTCTGTTGTTGGTATCATGTTTCTGTATTGAAGATTTTGGAATCTGTATATCCTACATTGAAGTCAGGATGGTGCGTAGTGTTGTCTAATTTCAACTCACAATTAAAGGGCAATGCAGAAAGCCCTGTCCAGTGCGCAGGTCGTTTTTGTTGTTTAAAAAAAAATCTTCTCTTATTAGTATGGCCCCCTGCGCAAGGATGACACGCAAATTTGTGAAGCTTTCCATATTTAAAAAAAAAGAAAAAATTTTCTCTTGCTTCATTTTACTACAGTTTTGGTCACATTTTTAAAATGTTTAACATAGATGTTATTTCATTACTGTAACAATCTCACTTTTCTCTTGTCCAGGAATGACTTCAGTCAAACAGGTTTTTTTTTCCCCTTTAAAGAGTTTAGTAGGACAAAAAGGGTAGAAAGGGGGGTCAGGGCAACTCCATTCAGAAAATTTAGATACACACACACACAGAATAATCCAGCAATGTTTCTTAGGCATTCAGGGCAACTGTTTCTCAATTTTTAATAGAGAGGATCCTTTACTCGTAAAGTGACAGAACCCTTTTTTTGTAATCGATCTCAATTACCATTTATTATTGCTCTGTACTTTGTATTCCCTTACATTACTAAGAGAAAATTCTATCATGCATAAAAAATGGACAGAAATGGTTTTTGTTTGAATTTCAAGAAACATGAAGAACTTTTCTTTTTTTTTTTTTTTGCATCATTTTGATTTTTGTAGGCATCTGAATTTGAAATTCTAACAAAGTGGCTTAGTACTAACTGCCTATTTTCAAGTTCTGCTTCTATTAGCTTTGTATGCATATAAAGTTATTTAAGCATTTTCAATCTTACTTTTCAATACATAATTCGGGCATGGAAATTGTATTTATCTCAAAGAAATTTTGTGAAAATTATAGGTGACAATTTCTATAGAGAATTGAGTAAACAATTTAGAACATGTAAATAAATCAATAAGTGTTGGCAATATTGCTATCACTATTAGTAATGCTCTGTTTCTCCAAAGTTAAATAGTGGTTATATTAGATCCATAGGGTCATGGTTTGGGACATTATCTTTAATGTATCCCCAACCACATATCTTTAAATTCCAATTTTAGCACTTGACTATCACAGATCAAATTATTTAACCTTGTTATACCTGTTTTATCATCTATAAAATGTTAATGATTATAATATAAAAATAGTAAGATCAACATATTTTGGGGGGAATGAAGGCATATATGATTTTGTTCAGAGTCATTCTTGTTGGCACTCAAGGAATATATGAACTGCTGGTGATCATCTATTTGGGCATTTGGAAAAAAAGCACCTAGGGTATGTCCCTAGGAGTGGTATAGCTGGATCATATGGGAGAACAATTTCCACTTTCTTGAGGAATCTCCATATTGTTCTCCATAAGGCTGAACTAGACAGCATTGCCACCTGCAGTGAATGAGTTTCTCCCCACATCCCTGTCAGCACTTACTGTTCTTATTCTTTGTGATGTGTGCCAGTCTCTGTGGCATGATATGGTAATTAATTTTTGTTTTGACTTGCATCTATTGATGATTAGTGATGTGGACCATTTTTTTCATATGCCTTTTGGGCATAATTTGTATATTAGATACCCTTATCTGATGGTATTGGGTGAATAGTTTCTCCTATTATGTGGGTGGCCTTTGTATTCTAATCACTATTTCTTTGAGATGCAGAAGCTTCTCAGCTTAATATAGTCCCATCTGTTTATCTCCACTTCCACTTGTATGGACATTGCTGTTTCCTCCTTGAAGATACCTTTGGTCTCAATGTTATGGTATGTTTTATTATGTTCTTTATATATACCTATGGTCAGTGTCTGATATCAAAATCTTAATCCATTTGGATTTGACCTGTCTGCATGCTATTAGATGGAGGTCTGAGTTTGCCTTTTTGCATATGGCTGACCAGTTGTCCCAGGACTACTTGTTGAAGAGGCTTTCTGTGCTCCATTTTGCATTTCTTGCCCTTTTATCAAAGATTAATTGATTGTATGTCTGTGGAACATTCTCTGAATATTCAAGTCTGATCTGAGGGTCTATATTTTATTTAATATCACACTGTTTGAATGATTATTGCTCTGCAGTACAATTTAAAGTTGGGGAACGTGATGTCTCCTATCTTCTTTTTCCTAAGGGTGGCTTTATATATTTTATATTTCAGAAGTGTTTGATTCATTTCTTGAAAGAATGTCATTGGTATCCTTCGAGGAATTGCATTAAATCTGTACAATGCTTTGGGGAGTATTGCCATTTTAATAATATTAATTCTCCCAATCTATAAACAAGGTATGTGTCTCCATTTCCTTGTGTCCTCTTTTATTTCTTGAAGCAGTGTTTTGTAGTTTTCTTTGTATATATACTTCACCTCTTTAGTTAAGTTGACTCCAAAGTATTTGAGTTTTATCATCTATAAAATGTTAATTATTATAATATAAAAATAACAAGATCAACATCTTTTGGGGGGAATGAGGGCATATATGATTTTATTCAGAGTCATTATTGCTGGCACTCAAGGACATATTAGTGTGGCACTAATGTGAATAGGTTTGTTTTTTTAATGTCCATTTCTTCTCAATCATTATTAGTGTATAAGAAGACTATTGATTTTTGCCTGTTAAATTTTTAGCCTGCTAACTACATGAACTTTAAAAAATTTGAGATATAATTAGTAAGCATAAAAGTTATCCCCTTTTAATATAGTCTCATTTGTTGTCTATGCTTTTACTTATTTGGACAATTTTGTTTCCTCCTTGAAAATGCCTTTAGTCTCAATGTTGTGGAGTGTTTTACCTACGTAAAACACTTTATGTTTTATGTTTCCTAGTTTGATATCAAAGTCTTTAATCCATTTTGATTTGACCTTTCTGCATGGTGTTAGATGGAGGTCTGAGTTTCTTTTTTGCATGTAGCTGATGAGTTGTCTCAGTGCCACTGTTGAATAGGGTTTCTGTACTCCATTTTTTATTTCTTTCTCTTTTATCAAAGATTAATTGATTATATGTCTGTGGATCATTCTATGAATACTCATCTATTCCATTGATCTGAGGCTGTGGCTTTATGCCAATAGCATATTGTTTTAATGGACTATGTTAAACTGAGAAGCTCCTGCACCTCAAAGAAAATAGTGACTAGGATACAAAGGCCACTCACAGGATAGAAGAAACTATTCATACACTACACATCAGATAAGGGGCTAATATCTAAGATTTACAAGGTACTGACAGAACTTAACAAGAAAAAAAAGAACCCATAAAAAATGGAAAAAAGAAATTAACAGACACGTTCTCAAAGAAGAAATACAAATCATCAGGGAGATGCAAGTCAAAACATTGGTGGTGGAAAGCTTGCATTGGTGAAGGGGGGGGGTGTTGTTCTTTTATATAACCAAAACCAAACTACAAACATATTTGTAGTAATGCTGCTTAGATAAATATACTATTAAAAAAGTCACCCTCTTAAAATAATAATCCAGTTTTTTTAATGTATTCAAAGACTTTCATAGTCATCAGATTTATTCTAGAATTTTTTTTATCATGAAAGCCGTAGGAGATACTCTTTATCTATGGCCTTCTTATTTTATATATTTCACAGAGATAGAGTCTTACAATATTTTGTGTTTCCCTGAAGAAGCCACACTTATTTCTAGAAAACAAACTCCCACTGGCAAGAGGGCTCTATCTAATTAAAAGATAAGAATCAGAAAGATAGAACAAGCCAATATTGGCAAGTAAAATAGAGCCAATCTGATAAAGATTCTAGGAGTCAATTTGAGGAGTTTAAGAAGGTTGATTAATGCTTCTAGGAAACAATTACAGGTCCATAAACTCATTCTTGAGTTGGCTCCCTGAACCAACCGCATTGTTAATGTGCACTACTGGGTGTAGCAGTCACAGCTCCTGATTGCAAGGTGATCATGGTGGGCTCTGAAACTGCAGTCCCCAAGCAGCTCTGCATCTTCAGTATCTTGCATGCTACTACCATTTTCCTTTCTGAGAATTGCTGAAATTTACCCAAGTACCCCTAAGCACCAATTGTGAGAAATCCTCTCTCAAAAAAATTGATCAGAAAATTGTGAGTATAAAGGCAGCCACGTTAGATGTCTTTGGAGTTCTCACAGCCCTGCTCTCAAAACAAACTAATCATTATAAAGATAGGAAAGGTTCATCTTTAGATCCACCAGGAAACTGGTTAAAAATCAAGATTCCCCTGTTCCTTGAGTTTACTGAATTAAAATCTCCAGGATAAGAGTTAAGAACTGTTGAGTTTTTTCCATACATTTTATACTGCTGACATACATATATGACATACTCTTTCTGGTAAGCTTTTCCTATACATGAATGGACATGGAAAATATTAATGCTGAGTGAAACGAGTCAGAGGGAGAGAAATACAGAAGTGTCTCATTCATCTGTGGGATTTAAGTAAACTAAAAGATAGTCTGCTGATTATATCCAGAAACAATAGAGCTGAGATTTGAGAGGACCAGCTTTTGATATGGTAAGGACCAGCTTACCACAAAGATTGGTGAGTGCAGTTAGAGAAATAATTGCACCAACTATCATGATAATGGTAGTGAATGAGAGAATAGAATGACTGTCTCTAAGACAGGCAGGGGATGGTGGAAGAGGGAGATGGGAAGCATTAGTGGTGGAAAGACTACTCTGGTAAAGGGGGTATATGTTTTATGATTGAAACCCAACTACAAATATGTTTGTGATCATGGTGTTTAAATAAAAATATTAATACTAAAAAAAAGAACTGCTGAGGGATTCTTCTAGGCTTTAAGTTTGGATGTAATCTCATTAATTGGAATATTCCTGGGTGAGACTGAGTAGTGTTTTTATGTTCCATTTTCAGTCTTACCAATCTGTCATGTTGATGTTTCTTTTAAGCACATGTTTGATCATTCTAGTGAATTGTTGAGCAATATGCCTTACTAGTTTGTATACATCCAAGCCTCCTCACAGTCTTATACAATGTAGAAGTTTGATTTGTGACAGAAGATTAATTGTACAGAATATTTGAATAAATAATATTGGTATATTTCTTGTCACAGTCCTTGAAGTAAACAAAGCTTAATGAGGAAACCTTCCATCATACTTTAAGCATTCTTTGTGTTTTTTGAGTATGACGTTTGTCCCTTAGGGGCCAGAGAGATAGCATGGAGGTAAGGCATTTGCCTTGCATGCAGAAAGACAATCAGTTTCAAAGGATACATTTTTTTTATCATACTTGACAGTACTCTGAGCTTATAACTGCTTCTGCACTCAGGGATTACTCCTGATAGAGCTCAGGATGTTGCTGGGAATCTAACTGGATTAGTCACATTGCAAAATATGCATCTTCCCTTCTATTCTGTCTCTATGGTCCCATATCATCCTTTTTGACTATTGTGTGCTCAAAAGAGGTTGATTTTCCAGCTTAGGCTCAGCAGATTTTTACAGCCATTGGAGGCAATGTTATAAAGCATACTGTGTGGAAGTTTGGTGGTTAGCATAGAATGGTCATTTGCCTAGAAAGTTTCTTTTTCCTTGCTCATTTGTTGCCTGCACACTCTTTCTCTTCCTATAAGTCAGTAATTCAGAATTTATTTATACAAGTTTCAATTACAAACTATTCTATGGGGAATGTTAATATCAAAAATTGTTTAAGTATTCTAGCATAAAACACTTAAATGCTATAATTGGAAGATGTTCTGTTTTACTATTATTTGCCATAGTGAAGAAATTCAAGTAAGTAGATAAATAGCTTATTCTCTGTGGGTTCCTGGAGACAGAGGAAGGGGACAGAGTAGCTAAGCCAGGAATGTGATAGGAGACAAAGAAAAGTATTGATTTGGCAGTTAAGTGAGTACTTGGTGACACAATGTTATAATAAATTTCCCATAATACTTTTGACAGAAGGGCTCCCAAATTAGTAGTGCTTATTTAAGACCATCTTTGGGTTCTTATTATTTGTCATAATTTGCTAATGATCTGGAGTAGATAAAAATGACAATGATTTTGATTGTCCAGGTACTGGGACAGACTTGAATTATTGTAATTTTAACTTGTATTGAGTTTTTAATTCAATTTTATCCCTAAATAGTATTTATTCAACCCCCTCAAAATCACAAATTCAATCAGATCAGCTCTGTGAAACACTAAAAAAATATCAGAACTATTTTTGATACTTTTAGCTTTCTTTTTTTCTCTGATATCTCTTACCCAAGGCCAATAATCCTATATCTTTTGCATGCAGATTTATTTTAGCTTAATTATAATGATAATTTCTTTCTTAGCTACAACAAAATAAATGGGTGAATGGAGAATCCTTAGGCAAGCTTTGTTTGTTTCAGTGGTCTCTGCTCCATTGTCTGGAAAACCACAGAAATCACTTATATGTCCATGAGTCTAGGTTTTTTTTAAAGCCATATATTTACCAAGGTCTTCACTTGAGCATTGGCTTAACTTTTTAATCTTTTATTTGTAATTTACAGTTAAGAAGAAAGAAAAATCTACTCCTTTGACTGCATATGGATGTTTGCTCAACTGATTTCTACTACTTCATACTACTATCTTGGCCCTTGGAAAGCACTGTAAAGACCTACATGAACTCCCAGAGAAAAGAGCAACATCAGCTACAGTTTGTCACTAGATTGCCCCTTCTTTATTTCATGCAGCTCTAATCACGGTCAGATTAAGTACGGACCAGCCAAACAGTGGGTTAGACAATGAATCCAAAGTATCAATGACACTGAAAATTAATAAGGTGATGGACAAAACCAGGGAAATAAAAGGAATTTTCTCAGAAAACTCTAAGAGAAACTCTTAGAAAACCATTGTCTCAGAAGAGTGGTTTGATATATTTTTGAGGATAGTAATGAGTAATGAAACCATAGAGAAGTATGACTCCTTTTTTCCTGCTATAATTTATGAATAAAATAATCAACTTTATCAACTTTCTCTGGATCAGAGAGAGACTAAAGACAGTGGTCTTCTTGCTGCTCTCATGAAGAGCTTAGCATGTTTCCTAGTTAACATTTGACAAGTAATTGTTTGAAAGGAATGTCGATTTATTAATCAACATATCTCTGCTCTGCACTCTAGGGTATAAAAAATGA
>PVKC010014291.1:0-22270 GCA_004027635.1 Crocidura indochinensis | reverse complement strand
CTTCCTTCCTTCCTTCCTTCCTTCCTTCCTTCCTTCCTTCCTTCCTTCCTTCCTTCCTTCCTCTAACCCTCCTCCCTTCCTTCCTCCATCCTTCTTTTCCTCTGCTATTTTTTCTTTCTTGGCACCGTCATGTAAAAATCACACAAAACTGCTCTCATACCACCAGTGTTATAGTCTCTTCTCAGGTTCTTTTCTATCATCTAGTCTGCTTCTTCTTGACATATTTAAAATCTGGTTGCTGTAATTTGGGTCTTGTATGTACAGTACTGACTCTGTGGTTTAGATATAAACAAATACTTTACATTTACATCACCAGAGTCTAATGACCCTTTCCCCTGGCCCAGTTATAAATTTTCTGCCTTCTTTCACTCCATATAATCCCTCTTACCAATTTCTTTTGTTCCCTGTCCTCAACATTTCTATACTCTAGGGTCAAGGCTCATCTATAGTTTCAAGGTAACATCCAAGGAAAGTATCAGCTAAAGAAATTGATTTAAAAAGTTTTGAGATTCAGTTTCCTTTAGAGAATACTGCAAGGAACAAAGGAATAATAGCAACCAAGAGTTGCAAAGTACTTTGAGAATAATAATAGCAACACTTGGTATTTATTTACCACTGTGTTAAATATTACTATGTAATATAGATATCCATATATCTCATGATCCTAACAGCAATTCTATGAAATAAATAGGCCTTTTAACTCCCTACAGTAGAAGGCAAAATTCAGACTAGTTGTTAAACCAACATGTGCTGCATTAGTTAGGAAAATAGTAGAGTCAATGTAAGTATGAATCAGGTAGTTTAATTACATAATTTATCCTCTTAATCACTACATTTTTATGCTTAATCCAAGTTGGGAATAACTTAGAATGGTGAAAAACTAAGTCTTTGGAAAATAAAATATGAAAATATCATTTAGCTTATAGTAGGGAAGGAAAGCAATTCTGAAAAAATTAATTTAATGTATATAAGGTGACATTCTTATAGCTAATTAATTTGATTTGATAACATGTCATAATATGTTTAAATTAAAGGAAAATTTTTACATAATAATTTCTAAATTTGAGACAAATGTAAGATAATCAATATTCTGAGAATAAGGAAAGTTTATTTCACTGAGTGACTTTCACAGACCCTAAACACAGGCCACTTTGCACTTTTCAATATTTTTGCTAGACAGCATAGATATGACATGGACTCTATATTTTGTATATAATTTCTTTTTTTTTTCTTTTTTTTTTGGTTTTTGGGTCTCGCCTGGCAGTGCTCAGAGGTTACTCCTGGCTCCATGCTCAGAAATTGCTCCTGGCAGGCATGGGGGACCATATGGGGGCACCGGAATTGGAACCGATGACCTTTTGCATGAAAGGCAAACGCCTTACCTCCATGCTATCTCCCGGGCCCCTGTATATAATTTCTATAATGGATAAGAACATCTACTAGTCTGATTTATTTATAATTTTATCAAATCAACTAAATACCTTTTGAATTCTGTAGAATTAAAAGCAAACTCATTATTCCAGAGAACTGAGAACTAATGACTGCATAGTATTCAAAATTAATGTCTATTCTCTATAGAGTTTGAAACAGCTATATATCTTTTACAATGTGCATTCAACAGCTAGCAATCATCATGCAAAATGCTAATTTACGGTTGAGAAAAGAAATGGAACAAATTCTAGAAATTAAGAACCTTGTCCGTTAGGTGGCACTGTTGTTATGCACTAGTGTTGGAAAAATAACAGATAAATTAACTACCAAGGAGAAAAGAAACTTTGCTTTTCCATGATCAAATCACTAGAAATTTTGGTGTGAGGGAGACATTTGAAAGCTAAATAAAAGAACAGGAGATAAGATAATCAACCCTTCCAAGTTAAAGGTAAAGACAATATTTTTATGCTGTTATGTAAAAGCCCATGAAAAAGGAAATAATATTGCAAGGTTAATCAAGACCATAAATAACTTGTTTGAGAACATAACCAAATGCTTGTAATTTTATTAAGTGCATTTTCCTCAAAATGTTTAGCTCTACAAAGTTCCAGGCTGACAGATGGATGTGATGAATTCCTATCCAACCATTTCCCCTTCCCTAACCTCTCTACCCATAAGCAGAGATGTATATATGCTTTATGTGAAGTTATGGGAATTCTTATCTTGAAGGAATGCTAGCTTAGTGATATGCTGAGAGCTTAGCATGCTTTTCTTGAATTTAGTTTAGAAATAAGTTAGGTGGGTTGTTTCTAGTTAGCAGAAAAAATGACATACTAAAATGATAAAATGGTTAAAAATTATTTGTAAATCTCTGTGAAGACTAGTCTGGATTCCAATGGTTAAGTTCACATCAAAACCTGCACAGGAGATTTCTGCCCATTCTATGAGTTCTGGTCATAAAAGGAGAAATATTTTCTGATCATTCAAGTGGTCCTCTGAGGAACAAAACTTCAGTGGAGCAGGGGACTGCATTTAGTGTAAACTTACACTGTTAGCCATTGGCATATACCATGAATTAATTCGATTCTCACCAGGCCAAGATAAAGAAGTTATCTTTACAGGAGATCATGTTAATAAATGCATTTGTTCCTATGTTGGCTAATGTGCAGGCTATTTTTATTTGGTTATCACATGAAGGTAAATCACATGAAATAATAGTTATTTCATTACATTATGAAGAAGTCCTAGCTTTAATACACACATAGACATGGTTTTATGCTATTGTCAGTCCTAATTCCTCCCTAACATCAATTTTACTTAAGAATCTATTATATAGGACCAGAGAGATAGGATGAAGGTAATGCATTTGCCTTGCATGCAGGTCAGTGGTTTGAATCCCAGCATTCCATATGGTCACCCGAGTCTGCCAGGAGTGACTTCTGAGCATAGAGCCAGGAGTAACCCCTGAGCATTGCCGGGTGTGACCCAAAAATAAAAAAAAATATTTTAATGAGCTGGAGTAGTGGTGCAGAGTGGTAAGGCGTCTGCCTTGCTAGCTCTAGTCTAGGATGGACCAAAGTTCGATCCCCCGGTGTCCTATATGGTCCCCCAAGCCAGGAGCAATTTCTGAGTTCTTAGCCAGGAGTAAACCCTGAGTGTCACTGAGTGTGCCCTCTCCCCTTCAAATAAAAAACAAAAAAACAAAATCAGAATCTATTTTAAGGGCCAGACAGATGATACAGCATGTAAGGAAGGTACTTGCCTTATTTGTGGCTGGCCCGGTTGAATCCTGAGCATCCCTAGAATGATGTCTGAGTGCAAAGCCAAGAGTAACCCCTGAACATTGCCAAGTGTGGCCCCAAAGCCAAAACATTCAACAACAACAATAACAACAACAAAAGAATATATTACAGGGCTGAAGAGAAGATTCAATGAACTGAAGTACATGCATTGTATGTAGGGAGGTCCCCAGCACCGCAATGATCTCTAAGAACAGCTAGGAGTGACCTCTGAGCACTTTAAGAGGAGTATCTTCTAAGAATCAATGGGTATGACTCCCATAATCAAAAATATAAACCCATTATTACCAACTTCAATTTCCCTTTCCAAGGCTTCCTTGAACCTAGTTTTAAAGTAAATCTCATGGGGACTACACCTAAAAGAAGCCCTCCAAAATTGATTACTGTAGCCTGGTTTCTGCAGAAGTTATAAAGTACTGTGTTAATTGAATTTGGTTCTAAGTTAGAAACTTTGAAAAATTTGTCTGTCAAAGACCAATGGATTTCTCACTAGGCTTGATTTATTTAGCACAAGATGCCTACAAAAGCCAATTTGCTATGAGAAATATGGGTACAGTTAATTACACTTTTAAATGACTAATTTATTATATTTAAATACCTTTTAAAGAATACATATTACTATGAACTGTTCAGATGCTGAGGAAAGCTGAGGAAGCCAAAAACCTAAACATGATGGGTTTTTCGGCTAGAGACTTCATTTCTCTTTGAGTGGGTATCCTGGTTTGAGATTGCAATGTGTGTGCAGCCATTAGATTGGAATGATACATGAGTGTGACCTACCTAAACTTGTTTAGAAAGCCTTTTCCTTTGGTGTATTTTAATATCCATTTGTGGAATCTTGTATGTAAAACACAACCTTTTATCATTCAGGATTTATGTAACAAAAAGTTACTACTTATTTTGGAATTTTGATTAGGTTTCTATTAGAGAGTGAAAAGGGAAGCTCTTCACATTGATTCATTCAAACAGCAATAATTGAGGATGACCCAAGTCTGGTATGCTTTTGGCATAGTCCCATCTTCCAGGAGCTCACACATAAGTATGGGAGGTGAATATTGGCAACAATGGTTAGATGATGTAGGGAATTCTAGTATGAAATATAAAGATAATGGAGTTCATAAAAAGAACAAATACTTTTGTGCAGGTAGAGTACAGGGTTTCAGGAATCAGTGACTTGAGTTGGGCCTTGTGAAACAAGGTATGTTCTAAATAGGTAGAAGATGAGAAGGAGAGTAGTCTGTAGGCAGAGGAAAGAGTATGAGAAACAGCATTATGTGAATGAACAAAGAGTATGGCAGTGATGGACAAACGGTATAGGTTAGTTGGAGTATGGAATAATTCTGAGTGAAGGGTATAGGGTGGGTAGTGATTGTGATACAGGGAACTCATGTTAAATCCCACTCAAGTTGAAGGAGGAAAGACACATTTATGAGGTGTTATCTTTGGGAAGAGGGAGACAGCTTAAAGGACCAAAATATATGCATGGTATTCTTGAGATCCTGTGCTTTATTCCTGGCACTAGATGAGCCCAGAGAATCGCCAATATTGCCTTGATGGCAATCCAAGCACTCTTAGGTCTGAATGTCAATGTATTGCTAGGCCTCAACACTGGCCCATGTAGCTGGGTTGAGTATTACCAGAAATGGCTCTAAGAATTCTACTGTAATCTTGGGAGGGCCTCCCCAACAACAGGTTGCTATCTGTTGAGGGTAGAGAAGATTCTACCCTCTCTCTAGACTTAATCCAGTTCTTCAGAACTTGGTATACCTTCTGCCCCTTTCTACACGGTGAACTTGTACTTGTTGTTCTTTTACTTTATTTTATTTTGGTTTTTGGGCCACACCATGTGATGCTCAGGTTATGCGCTCAGAAGTGACTCCTGGCTTGGGGGACCATATGGGATGCCGGGGATCGAAACATGGTCCGTCCTAGGCCAGCGCTAGCAAGGCATACACCTTACCTCTAATGTCACCACACCTCATACTTGTTCTTCAACTTTGGCTTAAGTAACCTTTCCTGTAAAAGCATCCCTGAAACTAAAAGCAGAAGGTATTGTTCATCTTCTGTGCTAGACTTTATTCTAGTATCACTCATATCCTGAGTTATAGGGAGTAATTTGCTATCTGTTTCTCTTCTAAATGGTGAACACCTCAAGGTTGGGCAAGGCCTTATTTATATCTCCTCAGTATACTGTACCACTAAAATATCTGGAACATATGTAAACTGATAAGTTGGATAATGGCAAATTATCATGGAGACGGGTCTAATAGCAGCAGAAAGGAATGAGATCTGAAGTAGGGTCATCAAAGGCTTTGAAGCTAATGCTTAAGGAATAATAAAGTGTAGTAAGACACAAGGAAATTAAGTGTTTTTAGAAAGTTGGGACTAGGGATAAATCATAGAGTAAAGGATGATAGTGATAAGAGTTATAACTGGTGTCTGAGTACCAGGGTAGACTGATGGTGTCATTCACCGAGATACAAGAAATGTAGGATATCATTGCGACAAAGTTCTGAATACTTTCATGTCTTCATATTCACTGTCTCAGTACTTCTAAAGAGAAGGGCATGAGCTCTCAGAAATCTAACAGTTCTTGTAAATTGCTCCATTTAAACCCTATATGAGCAACTAGATGCAGAGTTCATTAAGAAATACAATTTTCTTTCACTGATAGTTCCAATATTAGATGAAATTTGATGCAATAATAAACATACTTTATGAATACCAAAGGTAGGTTTTTCAATTATTTTCTCTGTCTGAAAAATAGACTGCTTTTCAATTTCTCATTTGGTCAAATAAAAGGTTTACTAAATTCATTACCAATAGTGTTATTTTTGTCTGTATACTTCTAGAGGGGAGAATTTGTCAAGCACAAGGACTACATGCAGTCTTGTGCTGGAAATGTAGCACTGTGGTTTAGTGCTACTTGCCCTGCATTGTGAGGCACTGATTTTGATCCTTGGCACTATGGAGAATAGAAAAAAGACAGGAGTCTTTGGCAGCACTGGATAGTGATGAGAAAATGGGAAATTCAGAGTAAAGAGTTTCTAGAACACAATCATCCCTCAGTTTGCCCTTTTGTAATAATGGTCACCCAGCTACTTCATGATAGAATGAGCTCTTACAGAAGGCCACTGTTCTCTTTCTTATTCGTAGTTTAAATAACTGCTCAGGAATCTTTTATAAGAAGGGAAATGTGTCATTGAAAATTGCTCTGGCAAAGGACTAACACTTTATGTACTTAGCTCTGGCGATAAGGATACTCCAGGAGACTGACATTCGGGTATTCTCTTTTTCTGGATAGGGAGATGCTCTTTGGTATTAAAGCTGCTTGAGGTGTTTCATGATTATGTATGCTTGATTGTTCAGATTAATTAAAATACAGCAAAGGAGAAAGGTCCCTGGAGGATAGGCAAGGACATAAAAAAAAATTGTCATCTTCCCACCCCTCTAGCTCCTTAGTGTTCATTTGAATTCCTCCTCCCATGACATTTTATAAACCCTCTCAGGAGTAGAAATCTCACCTTCCCTTGTAGAATGATAGCACTCATAATTAGGTTGCATATCAAGAACTCACCCCGTTGTGATGATTAGGAGCTCACACTCGAAAGTCAGACCAAGGTTGGTTCGCCTGACTTTATGCAAACCCTCAATTTATCATCTGGAAATGGGAACTGAATAGTGTTTGCCACATACACCAACCACAAGTAGTTAATAATTTAACATATCTAACACTTAGCTCAAGAGCCTTTGAATTTAAACACACTGAAATAAATCAGAGACATGGAAAACCACCAATGATTTAAGAAAAAAGAGAACAATGGGGGTGAGGCCACCATCTACAGGATTATGGCTGTACTAAATGAGAATTCCATCCAGGCAGAATTAGAATAGAGCCACGTCCAGCCTTGACTAGTCAGGGATAACTGGTCAGGGTCCCTCACAGGAACAGTGTTTCTCAGGTCAGGTGCAGAAAGCTCTTCTGGGAAACCTGGCACGGCCTGAAACAGAAACCTCTCACATTTATGGGAGCCTGGTGTTAATTCATTCCTAGAGGACCCGCTTCTGGACCAGAGTTTCCTATGTTGCAGAGCAACTTTCTCACTGAAATATACTGGAAGTCAGCCATTGACAAAAGCTCAAGGTATAGAAAAGAAAAAATAAATAAATAAAAAGAGAAAAGAATATAAAAAGAGAGCCACAAATAATTAAAGACTTGAAACATAATTTATGTACTTCTATCACATAGT
Source organism: Crocidura indochinensis (assembly GCA_004027635.1). NCBI lineage: Eukaryota > Metazoa > Chordata > Mammalia > Eulipotyphla > Soricidae > Crocidura > Crocidura indochinensis. Next base: position 14,790 of record PVKC010014291.1, on the reverse strand, counting down.
TAAAATGTAGTGCTTATTGTTGGATTAAAATTCATATACATATGTGATCTAATAACAAATGTGTTCATAAATATTGCTTTAGCTGATATTGGATTTAGAATACCTAAATATGCTAAAAACACAACTAATTGTAATCATTGAAAAATAATTTTACTATTCAGTCTTATGACATTTTCTGTGCTTTAAAGAACTGATGATGCTTTGTCATTTTTAGTAAGCTCTAAGATCCTTGAGGATAATATTGTGGAGAAAGGAGTTATGCAAACAATGGAAATGCTCTGGGCTTCACTACCAACCAGGTGTAGACTCTTGGGCCTCACCTTCAGTTACACCTGAAAACAGGAAAGCTATGATACCTGTTCCATATATATATATATGTATATATATATGTAAATATTTATATATGTATATGTCTAATATATATATAACAATTAACTTAAATTATCTGAAGTGAATTTAAGGCAAGACAAATGCCCTTCCCCCCACCTGAAACATTATTTCAGAATGGACTATGATATTTCTCATGAAGAATGTATTCAGCCTGGCACTAGTCCTTCCAGGCAAGGAAGGGCTTTGTCACAAAGATACCTGCTCCTCCACAAGGCAATAAGCAAAGATTAAAACCCTCACAAAACTCACAGGTGGCAGGCAGGAGTTCCAAGTGGTTGTGTCATCACTGCTGCTACTTATGCTGACATTGCAGTTGTCAACCTGGGATGCACTCAAGCCATGGGATGGCCCAGTGTCCTCTAGTTCTTCATTTTGCTGCCGTCGCAGGCTTGCCAGCATCTGCAATTCAGATTCACTCATCTGGCTGGGCTGATAGTTTCTCCAGTCATATTCCTGATTAAGAGAGAAGAGAGTGAGAGTAAAGGGTCATCTGGCCATTTTCAATTTTGATATATCAACAAATGATTCCCATTAGTGTCTTCAATTTGTGGACACATATCTATTGAAGTAGAGTATACAATACCCACGTGTATATATTGATATGTGCTCTGAATCAGAGTTATTGGTATCTAACAATGAATATGAAACTCAAATGATTATCACTAATTATCATTAGCACATATACTTTGGGGACTGGACTTCAAATATTCCATGGTTTTTCAGTACTTAAATTAAAGGGACTTTGGTAGCAGTTGGGGGTTCTGTGTCACCAATCATGGCATTATAAACATATATAGTATCATTATAAATATAAATCTATATTATAAATATCAGTGAGTTGAATTTACTAGTCAAAAGAAATGAAGTACTAAAAGAGTTAGGAAATAAAATACAACCTCTGTTGGTTACAAGAGACACATAATAAACATAGGCTCAGAGTAAAAGTCTGGCAAGCAATACTATAGTCAAATGGTAGCCATAAGTATGGGGAAACCCATACTTTAGATTAGAAAAATCTCAGTTCAAATTAGAGAGGGTAATAAGAAATACGGAATGGAAATTATATGCTGAGGATCAATTCACCAAAAGAAATTAACTCACAAATATATATGTACCAAACAAAGTGGCAAAAATGTTTCTGAGCAACTACTAATAGACCTGAGAAGAAGCACCAACAATAATACAATAGTAGTAAAATATTTTTGTATTTCACTCATCACTGGAAACAGTAAACCCATACATGAATGGTTTTATGTCATTAAACTGAAGAACCTAGAAGAAATGGATGAAATTTTAGAATTATGTAACCTTCTAAAACTAACTCGAGTAAACAGCAAATCTAGACAGATCATTTATAGCAAGAAAAAAAAATTACTAGCAAGAAAAATGAAGCAGTTTAAAAAAATAAAAACCAAAACTTCCCTGAAACAAAAGATCAGATTTGCTGTGCTTATGCAAAACAAGCAATCAAAAAACAAAAACAAAAACAAAAAAATGACGCACGCACTTCAGTTTATGGGCTGAAAATTCAAAGTGAGAGATAGAAAATCTCTTGTTTACAGCATATAATTTAGTTTTCAAATTGACTTACATAAATATTTTAAAAATTAACTGTAAGTCATAGTCCATAAGATTCATCCTTTGGTATAAGAATTGAATGATGTGGAGCTGGACTGACAGTGGGTAAAAAATTTGCCTTGCATACATACCATCAACCTGCTTTCAATACCTGGTATCTCATATGATTGCCAAACCTGCCAGGATTAATTCCTGAGTAAAGCCAAGAGTAATCTCTGAGTACACTTTGGTGTGCCCCCCTCAAAAACCTAAAGCCCAAACAAATATAAAGGATGGGTGAGTGCATTTCCTCTCAGACCACTGAACTGGCTGTCAATACATATGATCCTGCTGTTACTATTCTCCTTTCTCATGTTCTGTCTATATATTGTCAATCTGTTCTATATTTTTATTGTTGTTTTGTTTTGGTTTGAGGTCACACCCAGTGATGCTCAGGGCTTATGCCTGGCTCTGCACTTGGGAATTACTCTAGGTGCTGCTTAGGGTACCATATGAGATGCCAAGTATCAAACACAGGTTGGGTGCATGCAAGGCCAAGTGCTTTAACTGCTTTCCATCACCTTTCTCCTAACTTTCTTTATTCTTTAGTTAGGAAACAGTAGTGTAAAGAAAGTAAGCATTCTTCACTCTTTATGAAGTTCATAGCAGAGAGAGAGAGAAAAAAAGAAAGGAAGAGAAGAGAGTGAGAGTGAGAGTGAGAGCAAGAGAGAAGTAAAGTCATTACATAACAATATTATAATTGATCACGATCAATACTACAATAGATCCGACTAAGATGTCTAGGAAGACAACATAAAAGTGACAGCTGCACAGTGCAGCTAAGGGAAAAAGCCTCATAGGAATCAAAGGTAACATTTGGATAGTAACTAATTTGTTGACAAGTGGTATTGGAATGGGTGACCTTACGAGGGAGAAATCTCTTTATCAAGCATTACTGAAACAGAAGCTGGGAAAATAACAAGTAGGAATATCGTGGTAGTCTGCAGTGGTAGAAATGGAATCATAGACAGCTCATTAGTTTATTCCAATGATACTTACGGGGGCCTCATATCCAAGGAATTTCTAGAACTGAACTTGCTTAGAACTAAATGTTTCCACAATTTTATTTCATCAAACAGCAAAATGTATTCTGATAACACCCTGGAAGGCAGTTAAAAATTAGATCAGAGAAGCAACTTTCTCCTGGGTCATGGTCAGAGCAACTGGTGCTGAAGTTTAGTAATTAACTTAGTCTCCTGATACATTCTTGATGTGCAGTTCCTAAAACCATTTCAAAATGACCAGAAAAGTTGAATCATTTATTTATTTATTTATTTTAAAGAAAAGGTTTGCAATGAAATCTTCACATTAAAGTGGACTCCATAATTTAAGTAAATTATGCAACTGCTGAGAGACAAAGTGTCTTATGTAATTCTGTCTTGGAAAGGCTCTGAATGTTATGCATAACCCAGTTTTGTCTCAAAGTATCTTTGTATGAAATAGAGGGAGACATTATCAATCAGATTTGTTTTTGAAATGAGGTAATGGGCCCAGACTATGTAATTCAGCTGCGCTCAGATTCCTAGGCAAGCCATTTATTTATGGGCTATTCAAGCCATTTATTTTTATAGTTCTTTCTCCACACAACCATGAGACACTAAGACAGTGAAGATGCAAATGCAAGTCCCTGCTTTACAATTTAGTAGAACAACTAAAAATTATAAAAAGGGTCATATTGTAATGTAGCATATATTGAGGAATGATATAAAAGCACAATGCCTTGAGAATGGATAAAAGAAAAATTGATAACTCCAGCACAATAGTAAGACTCAATAACCACCCCCAACCTAATAACTCTTAAGATTTTAAGAGAGCTGTCTTAAAGGATCAGGTAAACATCTGCTTATTGAATTTTGTGAGCCAGTTCTACTGTGCTATAGCTAATATTAGGCTAAATTTACAATGGCGAAGTAGAGGATAAACAAGAATTGGCCAAGAAATAGGATAAGATCAAGAACCTCATTCTAATAGAATGGAGAGATGACTGGGCCATTATTTTCATTCTCAAACTGATAAAATTCCCAAGATGCTCTTTCTAAATCTGGTTTATACTGTGACAATGCCTGATAGTCAAGGCAAAGGGACAGTGTTGTAAATATGCTTAATGAAAGATCTACAAAATAGCTCCTGAATCTTAATATTCTTTTATGTGATACCAAGACAAAACATGTTGATATTACAAAGGAGATAATGGTTGTTATAGTAATGTAATACAAAAACACAAGAAAAGAAAGATATGCTCAATAATTTGGCATTTAAGAAAAGAGAGGTTACTTCCTGTTTTATGGAGTAGACAGTCAAGGCTTTTTGGAGGAGACAGTCTGTAATCTCTGACTTGAACAGAGGTATTACAGCAGCATATTCTAACCATTGGCCAGGAAAACACGAGGGCTAAGTTGGAAGCATAAAGCTTATTTTCACAGAAAGTAGTAAATAGCTTGGAAATACTTTCACATTTCTTTTTAGACATAAAATCAGTCAGAATATTCCAAAGTGAAAAAAAAACAACATAAAATTTAAACTTTGTAAGACAGAATGATTTCCACTTATTTCCCTAAATCCTATTAACAATATTAAGAATCTACCATAACACACATTCCTAATAGCTCCCAAATGTATGCTACTTAAATATATTACAGTGCATTAAAAATAGCTAAAGGAGTAGGACACTTTAAGCCACAAAAAAGGATGATACATGGATCTTTCAATTGCAATGCTAGTGAGAGAAACTAGACACACAAAAAATACATCCTAGTAAAATGAGTTTGAGAGATAGGGAGAAGAAAGTGATGGAAGGATTTACAATGAGGTTTTCTTAGTACTGGTAGTTTTTTTTAGTATACATTAAATTCATATTCACATGATATTCACATTGTTTAAGTTGTGAAAATTCATCAAAGTATATGTTTATAATATGCAATAATATTAAAGAAATTTAATACTCAAGATTTCTTAGGAAACTATTAGTTGTCAATCATTGGTACTTTGTTCTGAATTGTTTTAGCGGGGAACTAAAGCATTTTGTAAATGTATCTGGGGAGCCATTATCATCGGTAGTTTCAAATTTGTATTTATTATTAAGAGTTCAGAAGCAGTAATTAAAAAATTTTAAAGCAAGAATAAAATCCCAACAGGAAAGCAAGAAAAGTAGTATAAGTCACATTTTCAAAAATAATTTTGGAATTTGGCATTTCTATTGACTCCATTACTATTTGCAGAAAGTATCTAATTTCTCCATATAACTTTTGTTATGATTCTGGGAATCAAACACAGGTCTTATGTATGCAAAACAGGCCCTCTACTGTGTCACAGCTCTGGCTACACTGACAATTTAAATAACAGTTAATTGTAAATTATTCACCAACTAGCATCCTCTAATACTTGTTTATAAATTCCTGAACTATATATCACACACAAGGGTTGCCCAGATACACAAGGGCTGCAGGGCCACTAACAATAGGAATGAAGAGAAGACAGCATCGATCTCTGAACTTTTACACATACTTGAATACTCATTTATAATTCATGATAGGTTTTAGAATGTCTTTTCATTATGCACAAAGGTATATAAAAATGCAAAAACTAAGCAATAGTATAACTTGAAAAGCTTTGCTAAGTTTAGCAGATACTATATGAACTCATAGTATGAATCAGGTATTATGCTTAAAGAACCAACAAGTAAGAACCTAGATTGTGCTTTAAGTCAACTTTAGTTAGGTGACCCTGGGAGTAAGAGAATCATTGGATGTCTGTTACAAACATTTCAAGCATGTGACCTGGCAACAGTGCTCAGCAACTGACTCAATCAATCCATTTTGCATTATCTATGCATGCAAATCCCTAATGGAATACAATGGTGGCAAAATATTTTTATTTTGTTTTCTTCCATTCTCCTTTGACCTCTTCCTTTTGAGTATTCAAATATTTGAATTTCTAAGTGTTTTATTTTATGGATTTATGTTTTGTGTTTATCATGAGGCTTTTATGCAAGGCTTGACACTTAAGACCAACTGAGTGGATTGATACTGAGCTCATTTCAATACTATATATTTTTACTCTTCCTACTTTGCCACCCCATATTTTATTGGTGTCTTGCTGATTTGAGGAGGGATTTATTTTTACTTTACAGGCACCCTTTACTTTTTGAAAGATTGTCTTGGGAGTAGATGAAGTGATTTAATTTTTGTCTATAAATTGATTTATCCTTTCTTCAACTCTACAAGATCATCTAGCAGGGAAGAATATTTTTAGACTTTCAATTGACAATCCTTGACTTTTTTTTAAAATTTTATTTTATTGAAACCATTGTGATTTACATATAAAGTACTTCATATCTGAATTTAAGATATACAGTGAATCAGGGCCATTCCCACCACCAGTGTCGACCTCCCTTCACCAATGTTCCCAGAGTGCATTCTATGACAATCTTTTATTTTAAAGTATTTTAAATATATTGCAAAAATCCTTTCCTTCCTGCAATATTTTTTTAGTCTTATTCAAGAGACAGGATATTTTCCTTGTATACAGTTTATTTCTCATTGGAGATATTTTCTATATTATTTCCTTATTTTTAATTTAAATAATGTCTTGATGAGCCTCTCTTTGGGTTTATTTTGTTTCCTGTTCCTTGAGCCTTTTGTACTCAAATATCTAATTTTTCCCATAAAAAGAATTTATGTCATAATAATTTAATATGAATTTTATATAATATATATTTTAACAGAATAATTTAAAATTATCGGCCAATTTTTCGTCAAGTAACTTTTTTACACCTTTCTTTCATATCATTCTGAGGTCCTTTATAATATGGCTCTAATCAAACACATTGTCTTCGTTGTCATAGAAATAAACTAACTCCCCCAAACTAAAAATCAAATAAAAAATGGCAATAAATAAAGTTTAATAATTAACCTGGATATTAATAACCTGAACTCACCAATTAAAAGACACTGAGTGTTTAAAAAATGAAGTCTTTTCCTGTAACAGGAAACTAAGCACTTGAAATAAAATATTGGAAGGCAGGGGCCGGAGCAGTGGCATTAGTGGTATGGTGTTTGCCTTACTTGCACTGACCTAGGACAAACAGGGTTTGATCCCCTGGCGTCCCATAAGGTCCCCAAGCCAGGAGCTAATTCTGATTGCATAGCCAGGAGTAACCCCTGAGAGTCCTGGGTTTGCCCACCCCCCCTAAAAAAATTGGAAGGCAATCACAACAAATGGTCATAAAAGACAATGGTGGACAGAACTTTACATTGGTGGTGGAATTGGTCTCGGAACAAATGTATTATGACCAAATATGCAAAACATGTCTTTAAATAATTTATATAATAAAAAAACCAAAGAACAAAAGTCCCGGGCCACATGGTTTTACTAGGGAGTTCTATTCAAACATTAAAGAATTTATGTTTGTATTCTTTATAATATTTTTTGGGGGCACACCCGTTTGATGCTCAGGGGTTACTCTTGGCTAAGCACTCAGATATTGCCCCTGGCTTGGGGGGACCATAAGGGACGCCGGGGGATCGAAACCCAGTCCTTCCATGGCTAGTGCTTGCAAGGCAAACACCTTACCTCTAGCGTCACATCACCGGCACTATGTTTGTATTCTTTTAGAACTCTAAAAGGTAACATTAATGGAATACCAAAATCAGACAAGGAAAAAGAAAAAGACTTTTTTCTTTCTCTGTCTCTCCTATGAAGGAGCCATATTCAGTAGTATTTACTGACTGGGTGTTGTGGAATTGAACCTGGGGATTTCTTAGGCAAAGCATACACTTCTACTTTTTGAGCCATCTCCCTAGTAGACCATCTAGATATGTTTCTAAAAAATATAACAAAAATTACTAAACTTTTTATAGAGTCACAAAGAACTTTCAATTAGCTAGAAAAATTTTGAGGAAAAACAAAAGAATTATCTTACCCAAGGTTAACTGATATTAAAAAGCAACAGTAATTAAAACTGTTAAAACAGTGTTTAACAGTGTTAAAATAAAAATAGACATATTAAGCAATAGATCTGAGCCAAAAGACTAAATTTCTATTACCACTTCATTATGACAGATCTATCATGATCATTCAATAGAGAACAGAAAAGATCTTCAACAAACGGTATTTCGAAAATAAGTCACATGCAAAGGAATGAACTGAGTCACTCTAACTTTATACGCAAAATAAATTAAAAATAAAGACAAAACCATAAAATGTGGAAAATAATATATATATAATACATTCTATGAAATTAATATCAGGGATGACTTTTGGGACTCAATCACAATGAAAAGAAAAAGAAGGCAAAATGAAACACTTGTTACTATGTCAAAATAAAAAGTTTTTGGGGGCTGGAGCGTGGTGCTAGAGGTAAGGTGTCTGCCTTGCAAGCGTTAGGCTAGGACGGACCATGGTTCGATCCCTGGTGTCCCATATGGTCTCCCCAAGACAGGGGTGATTTTTGAGTGCATAGCCAGGAGTAACCCCTGAGTGGGTGTGGCCCAAAAAACAAAAAAAAAAACAAAAAAAATAAAAATAAATAAATAAAAAAAGTTTTTGTACTGAGATGGAAAATATTAGCAGGAAAAAAATGTAAGACAAATGACAATAACCAAACTTCGTGCTTGGACTGTGGTTGGAACACTGTCTTCCTAGAACTCTACTATGAATAATTTTGTATATCAGGTGTCCTAATAAAATAAGTAAAATAATAGATATATAATGTAACTTTAAACACAAACATGGGCAGATATCTTACTAGAAAATTTTTCAAAAGGAACAGATATACACATAGGTACATGAGAATAAAATGCTCATCATTCCTCAGTATTAGAGAAAAATTGGTCAAAACATATCTTCTGTTTTTGGGGGTCATCACATCAAATGATGCTCAGGCTAAGATCGAATAAGCTGCATGTAAGGCAAGTGCCTTACCTACTTTGCTATTACTCTTGCCCCTGATAATGTTCTGGCCTCTGATTAGTAGACTAGCCCTTGATATCATCTTGTACCTCTGAGAAGACCAGCAAAAAAAATGTTTAGTTCCCCCCTAAAAAAATGTTTAGTTCTTTAATCTGAAAGGAATACCTGTATGCTGCTGGTGGAAATTCAAATTGGTGTAATTATTTTGATAAACATATTAAGTTTTCTAAAAAAAATCTCTCCAAACTGTACATGATGTAGCAGTTCCATTTCTCTATTTTTATCTTAAAATATAATTTGATTTAATTGGAAAGTAATATGGATTTCAATGTTTCCTGCAGTGCTATTTAGAGTAGTTAAGATCTTGAACAACTTGGCTACCCATAAAATATACTGGATTATAAAGAAATCTTAACCGGAGAAAACAATTTAACAATAAAAATATGAAATAGTTATCTTAAGCAAAATAAAGAAAAGAAAAGATGGATGATTTCACTAGTGTGTGCAATATAAGAAAATAAAGAAGACTGACAGAACAAACACAAAACAGTATATGGTTAAAAATAAAATCAGGGCCGGAGCAATAGCACAACAGGGAAAGGTTTTGCCTGTTAAGAGATTGACCCAGGTTCAATCCTCCAGTATTTGATATAGTCCCCTACCCTGACTGGAGTGATCATGAGTGCAGAACCAGGAGTAACCTGAGTGTCGCCAGTTGTGGCCCATCTCCAGTCCCGAAAAATAAGTCAAGCTGAAAAAAAAAAACATGGTGCAGGAGATACAGTATAGTGATCAAAGTGCTTTCCATGCATATGACCATCTATGGCTTTTCAAGTTCCACTAGGAATGATCCCTGAGCACAGAGTTAGAAATATAGCCTGAGCACTGCTTGATGATGCAACCTTCCTTACTACAAAAAAGATTAAAAAAATTAACAGAAGGAAGTATGGTGGGAACAGTGGTAATGGTGGTGGATATTTAAAATTCAATAAAATTAATTAGCACCCAGTTCTTGTTCAGAGTGATCATTTCCAACTATCATTGTCATAGTGGTTCCTTTGCTGCCCTAACTGTACTTCTGCTATGTATGGCAAGCTTCCTAGCTTGGACTGTGCCTCCTGACCCTCATCTCTGGACATTATTACCATACTATTTTTTTATACTCCACAAATGAGTGCAATCATTTTATATCTATTCCTCTCTTTGATTCATTTTTGCTCAACAATAATACTTTCCATATCCATCCATGCATAAGGAAAATTAAAGACTTCATTTTTCCTAACAGCTGCATAGTGTGAAATACCATCATGTAGGTGTACTACAGCTTCTTTAACCACTTATCTGTTTTCAGACACTTGAGATGTTTCTAGAGTTTGGTTTCTGTGAATAGTGCTGCACATACATAAGAATTCAGAGGGTTTTTGTTTGCAATATGTTTTTGAGCTCCTAGTATATTCCTAGGTGTGGTATTACTGGGTCATATGAAAGCTCAATTTCTAATCTACAAATCAACCTTTTAATCTATGCCCTAATATAAATATAATTTCACATATGTTGCTTTGGTAGCTGATTTTCATGGATAATTATTTAAAAAATATAGCTGAATTCTTAAAGTGAGTTGAGAAAGAAACTATATTTTTCCAGTACCTAATTTCTTAATTCAGGGGTAGTTCCTAAATTTAACTATAAGCTATAGATTAGAAGGAACTCAATAAAATCAAATAGAATGGATTTTATGTTATATTTATGAATACCCCATATGCAAGTGATCATAGATTTATAATCAGTAGTTTAAAATATCATTTAAAGAATTAGGAGTAAGCAATACTTGACGCTACTAGTAAAAATAAAAATAGTAGAAATAAGCCAGGTGCTTTTTCTGGAGAAGGAAATAACAAAAGTTTGAATTTCTTAGAAATATAAATATAAGGGGTTAAGGATCTTGCTTCGCATGTAACCAACCCTGATTCTATTCCTGGCATCATGTAAGGACCCTCCAAACCCCTTCAGAAGAGTGCTCTGAACTCAATGCAGGAGTATGCCTGAGCAAATCTGGGGTGTGGCACCAAATATAGAACAGATTTGAAAACAGGACTTACATATGTACCAATATCTGTGATTATTTCTGCATATTCCAATGTTTCAGATGTAAAAGTAGAAATAAAAGTTAATTAATCAATGCTTATAGAACTTTTTCCATGGTCTTAATAGGGAGTAATGGTAGAGCAGCTTTTTTGGCCCAAACTCCCAGTTTTGACACTTTTCTTTGTCACTTATTTGTAGCAAACAGGTTAAAGCCTGTTGTGAAGTATATAGATGAATACTGAAGAGGAAGTGTGAAACAACTTGTAGAGGACCTGGCATGTGGCCAGTATTCTAAAATCTTCATTACCAATGGTTCTTAATCTAGGATCTCAGATCTGTTTACTTAGGAAAAGTCAGCATAGAGCCTCTTACAGATAAGGTAGAAAAATGGGAAGCATAACTAGATTTTATTTAAAATTAGGAAAAACAAGACATAAAAGGAGATGAATTTCATCAATAAACATTTCACTAGTGGAAGGTTCCCATATTAGAGTATTGGAATGAAATATTTCTGTGTGTTTGCTAAACAATTAATGTATTTTCACTGAATCTACTTTGTCAGTCTCTTAAACTTTGTCACATAATTTTAATTACAATTTCTGAAACTTTTGAAAATTTAAAATTACTTTCTCTTACTAAGAGTAACTGTTATATCATTCACAAGTTCAAGTGCTCAAAATGTAGACAGTAGGGTCTGAATTAATAACACAGTGGGTAGGGTCCTTGTTATATATGTGGATAATATGGGTTTGATTCCTCGATCTCCTATTATCCCCCTGAGTTCATTAGGAGTGATCCTTGAACACAAGCTAGGATTTGAGTGTGGGCCCAAAAACACAAACAAAAAATGCAGATAACAAAATGCAAGTTCATTCCGTCATCCAATGTTTAAACCTTAATTTCATTTTAAATTATTTTCATATACTTACAGCCTACACCATGTTTCTTTCATGAAATCACAGTGAAATTATAAGGAAACTTTAACTTAATACAAAGAACTTAAAAAGTAAATGACTGTAATATTAGCAGGAAGTCATACAGAAAAGTATCTGAAAAGAAGATAGAAGGCTGAAAACAAAGTCTACCTGAGAATTCAAATGCTTTCATTAGTAGCGTAATTTTTAACCATCAAATTCTAAGGCTTTTGCTATATTGCCAGAAGTAACTTGAGAGTTAGACTGAGATTATGATATGTTTTTTTTCAGACAAGAAAACAGTTTTGACAAAAACCTAAATAATAGACTTTCTTGAATTATTACTATCACAGTAAAAACTATGGTATGTGAAATGCTACTAAGTTTTATCCAAGTTAAATTCATTCCGCCAACTATAAAGTATATATATGAATGTGAACATAGTAGGTGCATGGAGTGTGATCTCAGGAGAATAACTGGAGATGTGTCATATATTACTTACAATTTTCTTTTATCAGCATATTACTGAGAAATAAGCAATTTATTTATGGAGAAAGAGCACTTCCTTTAATTCATATTTAACATTTGATTCAATTAAGAATCAGAGGACAAGAACAACTTATTGCTACTGCAATAAGTACTAATTATTAGTACTATTATTGAAATAATTATTACTAATTTTTAATTATTAGTACAAAATATTTTTAATTATTAGTACTATTATTGAAAAGTACTAATTATTAGTTCCTCAAATGCTAACAAATTTGAAAAGGTTCCATATACTTTAGTATGCTGACTAGAGTATACACAGTATACATAGCTACTCAAAAATGGGTAGAAGAAATACCTTTTTGTGTTTGTTTGTTGGCTTTGGTTTTGGGGACACACCCAGCAATGCATTGGGTTTACTTCTGCCTTTGCACTCAGGAATTACTTCTGGTGGTGTCCCATATTAGGTTGCCAGGTACCAAACTTGGGTTGGTTACAAGTAAGGCAATCACCCTACTATACCTGCTTTTGTTTTTTTTTAACTATATTAACTGAAGTATTGGGATTTATAATACTGTTAAGTATACTTTTCATGCATATATCACTCCAATATCATAGCCATCATTAGAGTGTTAGTTTCCCTCTACCAGTGTCCCAGTTCTATCAACCACTTTAGCTCTGTTCCAAAGGAAAACTCCAGTTTCAATGACTGGCCATTTATCGGTCTATTATTATGTTTATATATGTACCACATATAACAGATGTATTTAAAAAAGTTTAATGGTGGATATGAAAAAACCTACACTCATAAATGACTTAAGGTTAAGCAGGAATTCCAAAGAACTATAAATCAATGGTAAGTTGATAAAAAGGAAGTCCCATCCACTATTGGTGGGAATGTTGTTTGATTAAACCCCTATGGAACACAGTATGGAGGTTTCTCAAAAAAAAGTAAAAATAGAGCTACCATATAACACCATGTGACATAGAAATTCTCTTTCTTAGTATTTACTCTCAGAGAAGTATGGAAAGCAATAGGGGCAGAATTCAGGGGAACTGAGCATATTGGTAATGTAGAGGTATGTGGTATATGTATATATCTAAAATCTGTCTACACTACTACAATATGAAATCCAAATTACAATCAAATTTAAAAATATGCCTGTCAAGGACTCAGACTAGCAGGTGGGAGGAAACCTGGGAATATTGGTGAAAGGAAGTCGATACTGATGGTGGGACAGATGTTGGAACATTGCATGCCTGAAGCTCAATTAAGATTAACTATGTAAATCATGGTGCTTTAAGAGCTAATTTAAAAAACAAAACTTGATAGTGTGAATAATTTTATGCCAATACATTTTAAATTTACACAAAATAGATAGTTCCCAAATTATACAATTTAGTGAGATAGAAGAAAATTTAAAAAAACCTTTAAGAAAATTCTGAATAGGTCTATAAAAATGTGTCTTACCCTAAAACGGGAATAAGCATAATCTTTGTTAGAAAATATTGTATTATAGTATTTAAATATCATTAATATGTAAATATCATTAATAAAAGACTTGAAATCTCTGCAGATGCAACAAAATCACATGTATAGGTCCAGTATGTTCAATATAAGTGAAAAAAATTCATTACTGAAGAATTATAAAATGCCTTAGAAAGCTAGGATATTTATAAGTGTGTTAGAAGTTCTAACTTCCAAGAAATATATGGAATAAGCTTTATTATAGATGAGATAAGCAAAGAGATTCCAAGAGATTAAGAAATATGCCTCAGATCACATAAGCAGCAGTAAAGCTTGGACTCAAATTCAGGCCTGTCTGATTTGAATTGTTACTCCAAATTATGGGGTTTACTATTCTTGACTTGCCATTTTCAAAGAATAAAAATGTGGACAGATTTGACAAAAAGCTCTACTTGGAGAAGGTCCTAAGGGTGGTATAGAGGGAGACGTAATATCAAATGACCAGAGGGACCTTCCAAAGGAGAGTGCTGTCCTAAATTGAACCTGCAAAGTTAGGGTAGGGTGATGAACAACATACGTACAGTATACTGGGCAACCTTATTCTAAAACAGGTATTTTGCGACAATACAATATTGTTGTAGTTACAGCAAATCAGGGTTAGAAAAACACTTACGAATTCTTTAAACAATTGAGCATTGTTGAAAAGACAGCTGCAAAAGATATAATTGAGGGGAAATTCAAAGAGAGACAGATGGTTTCCCTTTGTACAAAGAGTATTAGATATTCTAGAAAACTCAGACCTTTATGCAATGGCACAATTATTAAAATTCTAAAATAATTTATAAATTAATTCCACTTTAATTTTGTAGCAAACAAATAACAGGTAATAATAGACCTTTATTTCTTTCTTTTTTTTTT